>JAOTAW010000001.1:7809826-7829063 GCA_025629945.1 Erythroxylum savannarum | reverse complement strand
GATAAATGTTTCGGTTTGTTTGTTCTGTCTTGGGTGGCATCCATGTATCCTCCCAGGGGGTATTTGGGTGTTACAATACCTACTACAATGACTTACCTTCTATAGTTCTGATTGAATCAATTAGCAATATTTCATATTAGATATGAAACACTAAGTCTTTGAAATAGTCAAAGTTAATTATTCAAGGATGTGATGCTTGGTTTAAGCATACATTATCCATTAAGTTTATAATTAAATTGGATAATAAAAGGTTATGAGATATCTAAAAGGTTGGATATAATCTTACAAACTTATTGAACAAATTGTTTGTTTCAATGCATGCTTATAGGAGAACGATTCTAAAGATAAGTAGTGGGAGTAAGATAAATTTGAAAATTTCAAATCTCATGACAGTACATCCAATTGGAACTAATGTCTTTAATGATACATTTGGTATATAGTTGAAAGACCATGAGACATTGAAAGATTTATTTTCATGATAAATTCAAAAAGTTTGTTTTAGAGATGATTGTGAATTTATCATGTCTACAAAAAGGTTAGTGGGAGTATAGTTGTCCTCTTCAGTGGGAGTATGTGGAGATATGTTACTCGCAGAGAACAACAATATTCCTAACTTTCAATTGTTGAAAATATAATTATCTAAAAACAACTCTTATTGGATAGCAAAAGGTAACAACTTAATTCTGGGAATTAGATCTATAGAGATAGATTAGATGTTGTTCACCTATTTTAAGTAGATAATATACAAAAGATGTTTAGTATTTAAGATATCATATACTTGTGAAGTATTAAAAATATCAATGATCCAATGTATGAGTTGATATTTGAGTTTAAGATGATGAAAATATAACTTTAGAAGTAACTCCTAATTAAGGTTTATTTATTTAGAACAATATCATTTAAGAATGGAAAGATTCCAATGTAGCAATGGTTGCTAATTAGGCCATAATACATTTTCCATTTAGTGAAAATGATTAATTGGATCAATAGGTTCTTTAATTAATTAAATGTAGTTCCTGACATTGTTTATGATAGTAATGTGCTATAGAACATTTGAGCCATTGGGCATGCAAAATGACCTAATGTCTTATCAAAGATTCAAGGATGTATTTAAGCAAAATTTCTTAATTATGACGATAATTAAGAAGAAAGTTGTAAGATTTAAGTAAGTGTCCCAACAGTAGTATGATCGTCATATAATGATATGGTATATGATACTTAAATGATTGGCTTATTGTAAGTGGGAGATTGTTGGATTATTTCCTACAGCCAATCACTTTGGATGTAGTTTAGTAACAAATTATTTAAAAACATTCTTTATCTTGTACATGTTTCGATGTATATGATAAAGTCCATGGGAAAATTGTACATTACAAATGAAATTATAACAAGATTATAATTATGAATTCATATTGCATTTTTCGTATTATCCCTAAATTGTTTGTAGTCATTGTTCTATTATGATTGGACATTAATAGAATGCAAAATGAATAGCACACATTATGTTTTTCCTTATGAAGGAAGTAGTTGATCTCATAAGCTAAGGTATAGAGATAATTAAACAAACGTGTGGGTGCTTGTCAGATAACAAGTTTACTTAACAGACCCGATATAAGAAATCCATTTGGAACATTACTTGTGTGTTTACAAAATTCTCATTGTGATGATTGTATAAGTGATCCTTTGACTTGAGGTTACTAAAGTTATCTTGTATAAGGATTGCTATATTTTGATACTATTTATGACCTATTTAATCATAGAACGATCAATCGATAGTTATTGGATATAGCACAACTATATGGAAATAGTTGCGTGATCAAGATAAAATTTATCATCCTAAAGTAATTAGGGAGAATATTCTGTTGTTCTCAATTAGTATTGATTCGAAAAATCCTTGACTAAGGTGGAACGACACTTTGTAAATAGTTTACAAATGTCGTTATTTGAATCAATAACTAATGATAAAGAACTAATATGATTGAACTCAAAATAGAATAGACATTAATTACATGCTCTATGTCTAATCAGAACATTGTATGATGAAAATATTTAATTATATGGAAAAATCATGCATGAAAAGGTTAGTCAAAACTACTTTGATATTCCTAAATATTTAGGTGGTTATGATGCGTTGCTAAACGTCAATTTTGATTTATGATTATAAATTATTTAGCTAAAGAATTAAAGATAAATTAAAAGGAGTTTTAATTTATCTAATTCTAATTATGAATTATAATTATAATTTATAATCATTACTAGGAATGACAAAATTGGCCCCGTCGGGTCCAACGTTGACTCGGGTTGATTAGACCAGGGCCAAAATTACTTGGCTTGACCAGGCTTGAATCGGCGAGAAGGTACAAAATAACGTCATTTTTTAGCCCACCCATGGCCCATCGGACTGAGGCCCAAGCCACGGGCAGCCAACCCCTACCAGTCGGGCCACGGGCCTAGCCTAGCCCAATGCCATCCCTATTCCCAACATATTTGGGAAATTAATAAGTCTTACGTATAAAACGAGTTGAAAAGAGCAAAGTTATTTTAATAAAATTGGACTTGATTGTAAAGTTTGAGAAACTTTATAATTAAATATGAGATATTTAATAAATAATGATCAATATTAGATATTGATCTAATCTGGGCATAATTGGTATTTAATTAGATTTTTTGTAATTCTAATTAAAGTTTAATTGAAATTAAAATTTAACTTCAATTAAATTACTAAAATGTCCAAAATATATTATAAATAGGCTTAAACTCTAATAGAGCTAGTGCTTCTTGCTTAACCCTTTCTGTAAGAGTTATAGAGTTTTCTCAACCTATTCTGTAGATATTGTTAGAGGTTGGATATTCGTAAGACTACGATGGTTGAGACAAATCAATTTTAGAAACGGTTCGAAAGATATGACAAAAACATGATCAAACTTCAGAATAAAGTACGAATTACGATTCGTGTTATGTTATGATTCATGTGTTAATCATTTTATAAGATTAAAGGAATTTTGGTTTTCTAAAAATCAATTTGCAAAAAAATTTAGTGATTATTCCAACAAGAGCGTTGATGACTCGACTTTCTGGAGTTGAGGAGGAAGAGAAACAAAGATTACCGGTAGGAGAAATATCACCTATTATTTGTCTCAAGAAGTCCTTAAAATTGGAGGGTGCTAAAGAATCAAGGTTCTTGAGTTGATGAGGAGGAAAAACAGAGGGACCTAAATCAACACAGTTGAATACTATAGTAATGTGAGATGGACTAGCAAAGCTAAGAAGAGAAGGAGTGAGACTAGAAGAAAGAGTTGCTGAGATAAAGGGTGGGAAGCTTATAAGTGTGTTTAGAGGGCACAACTGGTTGGACATTTTATTAAAGTCAGAAATAGTTAAGGCAAGGTTGATAATTATTATTAAAAATAGAAAAGGAGATGTACGAAAAAGGGAAGAAACTTGGAATAAGAGGAGACTAAAAGAGAAGGAAAAAAAATACCTGAGAAAGCAAAGAAATGGAGCTATTCATGAGAAACCAGAGTAATCAAGCTGGAAAAAGAGAGGATAAGACAAAAAAAGAAGGGAAAAGTGAACAGCAACAAAGGGTAAAAAGCAGGAACTATACAAAATGGGGAAAAAAAAACTTGAGGTAACAGTGATGGTAGCTTGAAGAGGCAACAATGGAAGCACAAAATTTTCAGAGAGAAGATAGGATGAGAATAATTCATTTCATGTTTATTTAACTACTGTTATTAACGCATGATTATTAGGTCTTATTAAGCAAACCTCAATCATTTTCAAACCCAAATTACGTCTTTTTTTTGGGTGATATTAACCAATGAAAATTTGTTTCTATCTAGCACATCCACCTTCCCACCTCATATTTTCGTGATCTATCTAATACAAATTCCTTCACGATATAATATGTACCTTGCAAAATGGAACACTTAGATCGTTTATGAAATACCTTGCAAAATGAAATACTTAGATCCTTGCAAAATGGAATACAAATTCCTTCACCTATTAAATCTCGTTTATAATACTTGGATAACCCAACTCTTTAACGATTCTAAATAATATCGTTTTAACTTCTAGCATTCTAGTCTGAGTAGGGTGGCGCCCATTAAATCTAGGTTATAATAGTTAGATCACTCAACCCTTAACGATTCAAAGTGTTATCGTTTGAACTACTAGGATTCTAGTCTGAGTATGGTGGTGAGTGAAAGGAATATGCTCAACTTCTTTACGAAACGGACATGCCAGTAAATGAATATATTAGTATATACTCTACATAAAGCCCATAATGTTGCATTTTAATGGATACAGTTCTAACAACAAATGTTTAGGACATGTTGGTATAACAGAATTCATGAACCTTCCATATCTTGGAATGGTATTGGAAAGAAAGCTCCATGGAAACCGTAAGGGACTCTGGCTGGTAGTGTGATTTTGGCCACTGGTTCACTTGCAAATTTTTTCGCGTCAATTATATAAACCTGAAAAGCAAGAAACAAAAATTGAGAAAAATCAATAAAACTAGCTTCTATATTTCAAGACTTATAATACCTGTCAAATTTGAGACTCACTTTAGAAATGTTGGTATTTTCGTTATGAACAAAAGTGACGACCCAACCATAGTCTTCTTCGAGGCCTTCTCGTCTTGGAACAAAGGTAGCTCCAGTGCAGAATGTGTTCTTTTCGAGCTTATGATACTCCACCTTTAGATGCTCTCCAAATGGACCCTCTGTCTGCTTCAATGAATCAAATTTCACTTAACCGACGTCTGGACGTGGAGAAAACAGACAAAGGGTAACGAAAACAGCATTGAATAACTTATCTACCAAAGCGTTCGTCGACTTTATCTCCCGTTTCTCGAAGTGTAATTTGGCTAAACCACCATATTTTGCCATGCCTGAGATCAATAAATTTGTAAGACTGCTGTGTCAAAATTAAAATTATTGGTCAAAGAAGCCCTTTTTTCTGATGGATCACCTGATTGAGAGCTAGCATCCGAATCAATAAGTTGTGCGTAGCCATATTTGTTTCTAACGCCTGTAAACTCTTCGTTGATGATTGGAAATTCCATGGAAAATTCTGTTCCAGTTAGATACTTTTCCTTAGTTTCCCCAGTTTCCATGTTTAGCCTCCACTCGTAGCAACGAGCAAAAAGTAACCCATCTTCAGGATTCGTATTTTCGTCAACCGATTCTATGTGCTTGAACCTTCTTGAAAACCATTCAGATTTGTTCCATCCCTTGTCAGGCCCTGGGATTATTGAATCACGAGCTTTGCAACCCCAAACTACTACCTGTTGTCATATTTTATAGATTTTAATGCATGTATAATGTATTTATATATACCTGTTGTCTGAAATTTTCAGGATACTTACTTCATTACCATCCTCAAAGCAATTAAATATGTGAAACACTGAACTTGTCTCCACCTTAAACCATCGGACTGAGTCTCCATCACCATAACGAGGCATAATACCAATCCTTGCATAATCTTCTTTGTCATATTTTGTCAATCTATGCGTTAAACACAGCTTAGAGAATTCATTAACTATAATATATAACACTGAAAATCTTCTGCTGATGAATAAGTCTAAAAGGATATGTGTGTATTTATGTATACATATAGAAGTGTCTCTATACTTACGGGCCTCCGGCAAGAAGTCGATTTATGTCTATGGTTAATGGAAAATCCAATATCACATTATACCTGCAAAACATATTTGATCAATATTCTTATGAAATCTGACTTCCCATAATGTTATTTCCATTCTTATATTATTTTCAATGACACCGAACTATCACTAACCTCTGTGTAACGCCCATATCATGACAGAGAGTGCATCTATGGAATTTGAGGTCTGCTTTGTGAATCAATCTCTTCCCATCAGCTATATATTGGAAGTTACAAATTAACACCCTTGGAAGCTTTGTTATGCACATTTTCACATATATATTTCCATTTGGTTAACATACCGGAAATTACTCCCACTTCCATGAAAGGTTTGAAAGGGTGTACCCCCATTGTGACAAGTTCCCCTGTTCCTGGAGCTTTCTGTGACAGGTACAAAATGATATAGGAATACACAGCAACTTAATTACTTGTGTTCTTAAAAGGACAACAACCTTTGGGTGACTGGTGAAAGGTCGATTCCAAGCTCCATTTACAGTCCAATTGCCCAAAGTTTCAAGCGTGAAGATGTCGATTTCTTGAGGAATGTGGCTTTCAGAAGTGGTGTAGAACTTCCCAGCGAATTTCATGATACTTGTGTTGCTTATATACTTGTTAGCTTTTCCAAATCGAAGCTGGATAGGTGGAGTTTCACAAATTTAGGTCACAATTAATGCTTAAAACACTCTTAGCTAGCATATTTCTTGTTTGGTTTCAATTATCTCTTTGGCCAACTTTTCAATGTAGCATTGCAAAGCAGTCTTTGTCTTAATAACCAGTATTTCGCTGCGATATCTGAGAACAGTTTCAGTGTAGTAAGGGGGTTCCCTGTGAATTTTTGTATTTCTATGGAGTGGTTTGTCAGAAATACACATTATGGGGGAGAGGATGCTCACCAGGTTTAGAAAGTATGCGGACAATACTGCCGGCGAATCACCTTCTATTGCCGGAAGAAAACATGGCTTATTTCTTTGTTTTTCTAGCTTGAATGTTTCTGTTTCTACGTGTCTGTTGTCGTACTGAAGGGTCCAGCTTCCATCACTAGATCTTTTGAAGTACAAAACGTGAAGCATTCCTTCTCCTTCCACCCAAATGTGACTCGTCTTGCCCCACATAGATACACTTGTTTTAAATCCACCAAAGATAGGATTTGGTCCTACAGTTGGTCCACCTCTACCAGTGAGTGCTATTTTCTATTTTTTGGTTCAATACTGAATAGCGTTAACCAGTAAGGCAGTAACCATAAAGCAGTATTGCTTTCAAGGCTAAACTAATAATAAAAAATGTTACTGGCCAGTTTTTGGGTGCTATAATTTATTTTACATTGTTGAATACGACATTGTACCTATTATATAGTAATAAATCAAGTAGCTGACACAGACAAACGCTTATTAGATAGAAAGAAATTAAAAAAAACCAACGCAGCATCATTTCTGCAGCCTAATATCATCGCTTTGTTTAGGTGCTTTTATAGGTGTACACTCCAACCATAAGTTAGCAAGCTCGGGAGTTTTGTCTTCACCATTGGCTTTTTCTTTACAACATTTTCATGTAACATGAATTTATTGATTTACGCTACTTGACCATACTTTAACCACTGAAGTTAAACATACCATTTCTTGCATAAACGCCTTCTGCGAAATCATCCGGAATTGTCCCTTCAATATTTCCGGTGACAATTACAGATTCCTTTAGTTCCACCACCGGAGCAAAGTTACCCTGCAACAACACAACTAATGATAGCTTATCCAGAAACAGATATACGATCCCTATGCAGAACGTCCAACTTCAAGCCTTACCTGGGATGGAAGGATTGGTTGATCAACGAACTCGAAAGCAGAATCTACAAACGCATCCAAAAGTCTTGCAGAACTGTCCTTGATTAGCTTCATAACATCAAATGGAATGGGGAATTGATGCAGCAACTGATCTCCCAGCAAAGGCTATTTTCATGATGAGATTAATGTCAACTCCAACACACACACACTTCTTTGTGACTATAACATGTCCGATCACCGAGATAGAGAGGGAGAGACCACGAATCATATTCCTTACTTACCTTCAAAGTAGAGGAGATACTAGATTTGACAGGACGAGTAAAACTGGATGAAACTGAAGGCCTCTCCAGGCAGCAATTCGGTCGAAGCGCCATATTGAATGAAGAAGTCATCTTTGGCAATACTTAGACGCCACCCACTGATCTAGGCCTGTAGAGGAATATAGGATTAGGAAATTGAACTTAAAAGATTTTAGATGAAGTCAAGAAGCATAGGACATAACGTTGGTACTAGGTACAATGATGACAAGAAGCATGAGATACTGGAGAAGAAGAATGGAGAGGCATCAGCAAATGGCCACTAAATAGTAAATACACGCGTCAAATTGGACAGAGAATTATTGTTTTTTTTAAATTTAAAATAAGATCATTATAACTTAATTCAGTACAGTGTTGGATTAAGAATTTATAAGCACAATTCATTATATATTAATGAATTTCATTTAATTTTAAAAAATTGTAAAAAGTATATACTTTTTAAATGTGTGAAAACGTAAGAGGTTACAATTTGAGACTTGTTAACTTTATTTTAACTTAAAGTTTATGTTTGCATATGAATATGTAAGAATGTAAGTTAATGTTTGATTAAATATTTTATCATAAATTACAATTCATCATCAAAATAAATTATTTTAAATTTAATTATATTCAAGTGTTTCAACTTTTTCTATAAAGTATAATCAATTAACATAGAATTAGTAAGTTTTTTTGTATTTTTATTATATTGCAAAAATATAAAAAATGTTATTTAATATAATAAAATTAAAATATATATCTACAAAATATTATATTTACTAATTTTACATAGCTTTTAACATTGATAATAAACTCATGCCCTCATAGGGGGCTATACCAGTAGAATTAAAGTTTTAATTGAATTTCTGCATTTTTTATGTACGAAAATAAGTACCAAATACATTATGTGGATTAGAACAAAATTATTAACCTGTCCACGTTTCTAGCTCTACCTTAGTACACATGACAAGAGAATAAACAATGTGATAACTCAGAATTGAACGCTATGAAATGTGCAAACTTAGAGAGCACTCCAGGAAACCAAGGAAAGCAAACTCAAGCTTTACAGTCTCGGTATTTTCGTCCTCTCCTAGAAGTTTTACACAGCTGAACTCAATCTGGTTGGTAGAGTACAATACTTCTTACCTTAAACTACCAGTTTGGCGCTTGTATACTTTTTATTTTTATTTTTATACAATTATCGATTTGAAAAAAGAAAGCAACACATGTAAAGACCGTTTGCTTGGGTACATGAGACAACGGATTTGACATATCGCCTTAACAATGGATTGAGACGGCAGAAGGATTAAATACAATGTCAACCAACAATGGGTTACAATATTATGCATTTGATGTTGTAGCTATACAACGTAATTAATTTATGCAACTTATTTCGTACTAAGTCATAACAAATGATGGCCTAACGAGTATATTAAGCCAATACAAGTATATGCTGAAATATAACGCTCTTCTATAAAGACAAACATATATTTTAGTACTCCATTCTGTTTTAATTGTTTGTCTTTTTTCTTAAGTAAAAATATATTGTCGCCAACGGAAGCAACAAGGATAACACAAGAGTTTAGTCACAAAGTTAGCTACAACTCACAATTATATTACTCGGAACAAAACATAGTTAAGAGTAGACATTTAGCTGAACTAAGTTTGGGCCAAAAGGTCGTGAGCCCAACCCTAATCAAGTCTCGGGTAGCCTAAACATCGATTGCTCAATCCAAGCTTGAATATTTTCATTTTAAATTTAATTTACTTAATTTTTAATTATTAACTTAAATAAAAATATTTTTTCTTGGTCCATTCCAGTCCGAAGCTTGAATTTCAAAATTAAAAAAATATATATGAAATTGGTTGAGTTGTTACATTAATATTGTACTAGAAGAACATTATAATAAACTAGAAGCATTCAACAAAATTAATTAAGAATGATAAGACATTCTTTTGGCTATAGTGATTTTCTCTAATTCAGTTCGTTGTCTAGTTAAGAAGTTCAATAACAACCTTTGTTTGTTACTTAAAAAATTCTATTATACATTTCTTTCTTGATATCATAAACAAACAACTTAGATTAAGCTTGAAAAATATATTGTCTCCAGAGTTAGAATTTGCAATAGAAGAAGCCCATTCAATTGTTAAGGACTAAGTAGAAGTATTTCATGATATGCTACTATAATTCATCAAATAATTCCATATGAAAAAGGTGTAAGGATAGTAAATAATAATAATAAATGATCAAAAGTTTAATCTCCAAATTGATAAAGTGAAAAAATTGATGAAGTAAGGGAAACAAAAGGCAAGTGATCCTTTGTTTTAAGCCTATCATTAATATTAAGTTAAAAAGTAATACTAAGTTTAGGAAGGATTTCTACCAACCTTTTTTTTGTAACGAGTGTTTTGGATGTTCAAGTGAGACTGATTTGTTAATTTATTTGATGGATGATGACATAAAAAAGAAGCTTCCTCCACTTCAATATTTGGAGAGTAAAAAGAAAACTGGTCCTTATTAAGGAAAAGGTTCTGGAATTTTGTAACGACTAAGTTCATCTAGCATTTAAGATCACAAAGTCTACCTTGACATTTTCAACCAATCCTTTTGTGAGAGATCTAATCAAAATGAATCTATTCAAAGGGACTAAGGGATGCAAATTATTAAATAAAAAAGACACTTTATTATCATTCTCAATTTTAATCTTTATAAAGTCTTTAATAAATTCCTTTGCACTAAGGATTTGTCTCTAAGGTGCAAGAGGTGTTAATATGAAGTTGAATGAGCCAAAAAGTCATTACTTATAAGAATTTAATACATACACATCTAACCTATTAAGATTTCTCATCTATAAAGAGCTTCTAATTATGTTTATAAATCAAATCTTATCTATATGTTTGATGAAGGTTATCACCATTTTTTATTTTTCACCATTTATTATTTTTTTCACACCCTCGGGGATCCTTTCCTAACTTCTTTTAGCACTATCACCTTATTACACTTTCTCTTCTGATCATCTTTATCAAAATTAATGCCCAACTATTCTATGATATTTATTTGGAACCGAAATATCCTAACTACAGGTTCAAACTATTTAAAATAAAAAAATAACGGGTAATTTAAAACCATGGGTTGCCTCCCATGCAGCGCTACTTTTAACATCATTAGCTTGATCCTCTTCTTTACTCAAGGTACTTTAAGAGAATTTTTCGGTGGTGACTTGGTTATCAATCTCATAAAATGCACGTGCACTACCTGGTTGCTTATGCTGCCACTTTCTTTTTCTCGATTCTTTCTTCTCCTTCTCTTGCGAGGTTTAATATATTCCAGAGAACATTTTCGATCATCATTCTTCTCTTTTGCTCCACCAAGATTTGTTCCCTTCATGATGGCCAGAGGTTGGAGAGGACTTTTGTCATTTTTGGTTATTGCGAAAGATACCTATTCCTGTCTTACCCTTAGGGTATGTTTGGTTCAAAGTTTTATAATGGAATAGAATGAAATGTAATATTATTTTATAGTTTGAGAGGAGTTTTTATAATGAAATAGAATGGGATGGGATGGAATAGGAGGTTTTCATATTACATCTCATTCTATCATAAACAGTAAAAATGAAAAACCTCCGATTTGGGAGGTTTAGGATGGAATGTAGAATGATAAATAACTTTACACAATATTACATTATAAACCCATCATCCAAACAACATTTCACTATATTACACTCTCTCAAACAACAATTTTCTAATATTACATCCATTTATGTTTCATTCCATTATATTCTATTAAAAACTTTACGTCCAACCAAACATAGCCTTAGAGTTAGCTCACCCCCATTTACATCAATAATTAATAGGGTAGTGGCCAAAAACGGCTGCCCAAGGATAATCAGGGTTTTTGCATCTTCTTCCATGTCTAGTATGAAAAAGTCCGTGGGGAAGGTAAACTTTTCCACTCGAACATGCACATTATTTATAATACCCTTCAGATGATGAACTAACTATCTGTAATTTTTACCAGTATCTTGGTGGGGATTATCTCACCGAATCCCAGCTTCTGATATAAGGAATAAAACATCATGTTTATGCTGGCTCCCAAATCGGCGAAGGCTCTCTCTATTTTGACACCTTAAATACTATAGGGGATATAAAAATCCCCTAGATCCTCCTTTTTTAGTGGTGTCATCGATTTCTTTTCTTCCTCTAATTCTTTTTACACCTTTCCCTTTATTGATTCCATTAGTGTAAGTCGTGCTTCCAGTTGCTCGATCATGGCTACCACTTCATTCAGCTCAGCTTCCTTTGATTTCCTCTTGACTTTGATCGTGAATGGAATCAGGGGTTGTTACTTCTTTATCTCAGGCAAATTATACCTTGCCAGCAGACGACCTTCCTTATTCCCTTGCACCTCTGCCTTCCCCTTGTCCCTGAATGGATTTGACTTTTGTTGTTCTAAAATAAGGTAGGGGTTTCTATGTTGACGCATTTGGGTTGTTTGTAATTCTGGTTCACTTCGAAAAACATTCTTATCAACCTTAATCTTTTCCTTGCTTTCATTGTGTTCAGCTTGGTGCGATTCCTCCTCAGTTGCTTGTGTAACGGCCATGATTCGTTCTTTCGGATTGGACTCGATGTTACTTGGAAGGGCTTCTACATTTTGGGTCGCTATTGCTTCTACCAATTGACCTACTTGGACCTTCAGGTTATGTATCGAGGAGGCGTGATTCTTTGTAACTTACTCAAACTTGCTTTCAAGCCTCTTATGTGCATCCTCCATATCTCTAATTTTATCTAAAATTTTGTCCAGTTTGGATTCCATCGAACTCGATTTGTCTTGTTGGAAGCCTAGTGGTCCTTGATATCTAAACTGGTCCCCAGCATTGTTTGACCAAGAGAAGTTTTGGTGATTTTCCCACCTAATGTTATATGTGTTAAAGTAGGGATTATTTCCCCCTCCTCGACCGTATTGAATTCCCATATAGTTTACTTGCTCTAATCCATTATCCTTCATCAAGAAGCAATCGATTGTATCATGATCCATCTGCCCACAAAGCTCACACTTTATCTGAACAACTTTTACTGTATTTGAGGTTGAAGCCTTCATATTGTTTAGCTGTCGAGTTAAATTATCAATTTTAGCCTGCATTTCTATCATTTAATCCATAACTATAACTTCTTTTTGCTCACAGAGATTTACAGGTTATTTACTTCACTTGTTCATCCATAAACAGTTATTACTCTCTATTTCTTCTAACAGCTCATCTGCTTCATCTACCGTCTTCCTCATAAGTGATCCTCCTGAAGCCGCATCAATTGTGCCTCTCATATGTGGGCTTACTCTGTTATAAAACGTTTACAAAAGAAATTCTTTAGGTAGGTTATAGTGTGGACATTTTCTTTGCAAGTCTTTGTATTGTTCCCATGCTTCATAAATCGATTCCTCATCACCTTGCTGAAATTTTGTGATCTCTTTGATAATCTTCGTAGTCTTGGTAAGGGGAAAGTACTTATCTAAGAAGGCACGAGCTAATTGGTCCTAAGTGGTGACATTATTTGGGTTGAGGGAATGGTACCAAACTTTTTCTCTATCCCTTAAGGTAAAAGGGAAGAGTCTAATTCTTACAGCATCCTCCGACATTTGATGATAATGGAAGGTATCATAGATTTCAAGGAAATTAACAATATGTGCATTCGGGTCTTCATTCGTTAATCCATTAAATTGCACATTTTGTTGAAGCATGTTTAAGAGAGCTGGTTTGATTTCAAAGGAAGCTGCTTGCACGGGTGGCCTAGCTACACCTTGATTGGCTACATTGAAGCCTGGTCTCATGAACTCCATAAGGGTTCTCGGTTGATGGCCTTGGTTTGCTTCTTGATCCAACTCTTGTTAAAACTCCTCATCCATTGTTGCTTTTACAGTTTCTTCTTCTTTTTCACATTGAGCTTTTTTAATTGAACGTTCTAAACGAGTGATGTCAAGATCTACAGTTTTAACTATGTGACTCAAACTCCTTATAACTCTTATGTTCATGCAAGAGTACGGACACACATGGAAAGAATGGGAAGAACAAAAAAACTTAAAACTAACTAAAACGCCTTAGGCTAAGAGAACTAAACTAATCTTCACCCTTCCCGGCAATAGCGTCAAAAACTTGATCGTGTCATTCGAGCTTTAAAATTTATAAGCCCTCAAATACCATAAGTGTATAGGTCGCAATTGTAGTATAAGAGGTGTCAATCCCACGAGGAGGGGGACTAATCTAATCCTAAAATCTAAGGCCAATAATATATGAAACTCAAAACAAACAATGCAACGAAAAGTAATCACAAGAATTGAATTCAACCACTTAAATCAGAAATTAAACATGAAGGAATTAACAATTGAGCAATAAGTACACACATTGGAAATCAACCAAAGAGTTTACCAAGTTATGAGAAAGGAGATTTTACTTATCATTTAATGCTAACCTAGTCAATTATGTATCAATGGAGTGTCAGTTCTAGACTGTCCTAGGGCCGATTACTTTCTCTCGAGTTATAACCATTAAAGCCTAAATTATAAACTCTAATTAGATTATGGAATTTGCAATCTCTCAATTTAGAAATTATCTAAAAACTAATTAGATCTTAAGCAATCTAATAAACTAATGGAACATCACACGAGATCTATCTCTGCATAATTATCAATATGATTTATCACGGTTTCTATTAAATAGCCTAACTCTCATTAATCTGATTTAATCGTATTTCATTCAATTCACCTCTCAGTTTATTACCGAATTATGTAAGAACATAATTAAATCACGACATTCATCCAAATAACACAATCGACTAGATTACATTAAATCAAAATAAAATCCCGAAGAAGAGGTAGAACATCATCATCATTATACTATCTATCATCACACAATCCATCCCAACTTTATACATCAATAAAATTGAAACGAAAAGGAAATAAACATTTAGAATGGACGACTTGGGAAGGCAACAACGTCGAAAAACCTCCTGATCTGGGAAGTACATCGAGACCACTTCTTCTTCCTCCTCTTCCTTTTCCTGTTTCTCTCTTTAGGGTTTTCAACAATGGCTATACGGAAGCTCCCTTTTCTCTGCCTATTTATGTTCCTTTTATACTCTTTTATGTTTTGGGTAAACCCAGGATTTTTTGGAGGTCCGGAAGGTTCAAAAATCTCGCAAAAAATGAAGTTCGTGAGCGTCTCCGCATCTGCGATGCAAGCCACGATCGTGGCTCACATCTGATCATTCTGTCATGATTGTGGCATGCAGGCCACGATTTTGGGCCATTCCTTGGGCCAAACTTGAAGCTTCTGTTACAATTGTGGCCTACCTACCACGATTGTAGGTCTATTTTATGGCTTAGATTTCCTCCAAAACTCCTCCACTATTTGATATTGACCATAAAACACTAGCAAACACATCTAGGTATCTCAAAAATATTATATTTAAGCTCAAAGACTTGTACTAACCTATAAAACACTTAAAACACGAATAAATGACAAACTAACACAATTTTAACCTAAACACATACAAAGTGATCGAATTAACGGCTAAACACATATCAAACTATGCCCTAAAACACGATGCAATTTACACTTATCAGAGGCACAAGGGGGTAATATAGGGCTACATCATCGAAATTATGTGTTTAGAGATTGTTCTAATAAAATTAATGCAATTAATTTAAAATATGATGGGAATGATTTTAATTAAAGAAATAAACAAGGAGGAAAATGGTTAATCAAGAATTAGTTAGATTGAGATATGATGAATACATTATGGCTAAGCCAAATTCCAATAAGTAAAGCTCACTTCTATAATCAACTCTCTTAGGTTATTCTTTAATAGATATTAAAACAGAAAATAACAACACCATAAGGAATAACCCCTTTATGTTTAACAACTTCTTAACTATCTTGGAGGGATTTAATGAATCAATCTCTAAAGGGCTACAAACAGTCATAAAGGCATTATAAGTTTAAGAGGAAACTATAAATTGTGAAAGAAGACCTAGAAATTTAAATAAGGGAAGGGATATGGCATAATCAAAAACATATAGAAGGAGAGGGAAGCTCTAAATCAATCTCAAAGTAATTGTTATACTAACCCTAACATTATAAACTTCAAATAAAAGAAGAAAGAAGCATTGCTGAGATATATTTAAGCCTTACAATACGAAGATCAATAGTGCAATAGTTGAAAAATAAGGATAGGGATATGAGTTATTTTCACAATCCAATCCTGATTAGAAAGAAAAATAACAAAAATAACTTTTTTACTTGAAAATAATGGAAGAATTTACACCTCATTATAGGAGCTAAAAAGGATCCTATTAAATCAATTCAAAGGTATAATTGGTAAACTAGCTAATATTGCCACTTCCTTATAGGAGATCAGTACTTCCATACATAGATTAATCCATAAAGAGTACTGGTTAATAAGACAATACAACAAAGAAGATGTAGAGTTAACTCTCTTTAACATAAATTTTGAGAAAGCTTTAAGATCCAATAGACTAAATGTAGTTTTCCATCATAAAACCTCTGACTTGGTTGGAGATTATATCTCAAATGTCATATTGGAACTACTCTCAAATGTAACATGCTCAAGGATATGAATAGAACAAACATTTTCCTTATTTGAAAGAAGCAAAACCTATCAAATTTCAAGATTACAGGCCTATATCATATTGCAATGTGATTTATAAAATTATTTATAAGAAAATAACCACTAGATTGAAAGGCAAACTTACATCAGTCATCAATCTAAGCTACGAAGCTTTCATATAGTGAAGGAGCATAGGTGATAACATTCTTCTGCTTAAAAATCTAATTAAGGATTATTATAAAAACAAAGGTATAAAGAGTTGTATAATGAAAATAGCATTTATAAAGCATTTGATTCATTTGTTTAGTATTTTATTATGGATCCAATGGAAGCTTTCGGATATCCTTCACAATTTATCTAGTAGATTAAGATCGTTATAATAACCATTTCTTTTAACGTCTTGGTTAATAGAGAAACCATTTAAATGTTTAAAGGATAGAAGGGACTAAGGTTCAGGGATCTCTTATCCCCTTACCTCTTCACAATATGCATAGAGACCATATCAAGTTAGTTTAAAAGAAATATTAGAGAAATGGATAGATTGAAATATCATAATAAATACAAAAAATTTAAGTTCAACAACTTATCTTTTACAGATAACCTTATCTTATTAAGTGAAGCATATCAAAATTCATTAATGTGCTAATGGTAAAAATTAACCACTTTAGTACCATATCAAGTCTAAAAATTAACCTTAATAAGAGCAACATCTTTATCTTAAATGGTAATCAAACTAGCTGAACACTTGGTCAATATAGTAGGGTTAAACTTGAAAGCCTTCCTTTCAAATGTCTTGAAAATTTCAATAACATTTACTAGACTAACCTATAGGGATTGCTTACCTATTTTGATGCAAATTAGAGAAGAATAGGTATCTAGAATAACAAGAATATTTCATATACTAGAAGACTTCTCATATCCTTCATTTGAAGTAACCTTTATGTGCACTGGGGTTCTCATCTATTGCTCATTTGAAATACAGCCTAAGGAATAGAGAAAGTTGCAAAGAACTTTTTGTGTATTGGTTGTTAAAAAAAACACATGCAAAGATAAAGTGGATAGATTTTTATTTCTGTAAACAATATGTTATCGGCTAAAAGACTATAGAAGCTTAATATAGAAAAGAAATCTCTTTGAGTAAGGCGTATGCACACTCAGTTCTTTATGGGAAATCTTGTTGAATTTCAACTCTAGGTATATACATATTGGGTATTACTTCAAATAATGACCTTTAGAGATACTATGAATCAATATATAAAATGCATCTTAGGGAATGAGAATGCGACTACTTATGGTTTGACAATTGGCATAAACAAGGACCATTATACAAGCTTGTTAACATCCACTATCTCAAACATATAATGCCAACTAATGTCAAAGTTAATTAACTGGTTAATGGAAGAACCTGGAGATGTCAGTTGAGAGGATTGTCCTTTATAATGTCCAATATAGTAAGTTATAGCCATAAAACTACAAGAGAAGGCTCAAACGATATAGACAATTCATAATAACTTACATATAAAATATGCTTACACTTATTTTAACCATCCTCTCAAAAGGTTGAATAGGAAAAATAGTATAGGATCATGATTGCATCACAAGACTGCTTTCATTCTTTAGTTGACCTTGGAGCAAAGCCTAAGCACTTAAGACAAAATTATAGGAATTTTCAATAAGAGCTAGAAGTCATAAAAAATTTATTCTTCAAATGCAATCATATAATAGAATTATTGAAGCAGGTTATGTAATGTTATGATCAATTATGTACAGAAGATGAAAGGAAAACATTATTCATTAGGCAAACAAGGTTAAGTATCACTCTAACTGAGACTAGCAGCTTTTAAGGATTACTTTTAATGATTGCATTGATGCAGTTGGAAGGGAAAGAAAATGAAGAATCTTCAAACAAACTCTTCAGGACAATAACAAGTTAGGGAAGTTGTTCCAGCCAAAGGCATCAATATTTAACTAAGTGGATCTACTCAATTTCAAAGTTGGTCTTTATATTTTATTCTTTTTTCCTATATCAGTATTTTTGTCTTCCATGAAATTTAGCGTGATATCAATAAGGTGCTGTTGAACTCATTATGATTCCTAGAAGATGAAAAACGAAAACGAAAGCAAAAGTAATGATTTGATAAATAATTCACTTATTAACTTGTCTTTGATATACTTTGTGACGATATAGTGGCTTTTCTATGCCTAAGTTAAGCTCTATCTCAAACTCCAAACAATTTTATTACAAAGGATGTTGGATGCAGATGACATGATTTTGTCAGTGATGTTTAAGTAATTAGAAAAAAGTTAGGTGGGAAGATTCTATAGGGCAATGATCAACATGAGACAATTTTGCTGATCTGATAATGGCAAAATAAATATATCTGCTATGGGGTGGGTATCTTACATGAATGTCAAAGGATCAAGAAGCGTAAGAAGACAACTGAAAGCTCGGGACTTGTCCAGATCGTGTTTATATTATGGATGCATTAGAGGCTTAAGAGGCCATAGAAATATGCTTGAACACAAGGTTTTCAAGTTTCTGTTTATTCAATACCTCTTCGCCGTGTATTAAATTCAAATCTTACATGAAGATTAAATCTTTAATATATTAAGTCATGATGCCCAAAAAGTTCAATTTATAAAATATAATTCTATTTTATAAACAAACGTGTAGCACACAAAAAGGAGGAGGAATGTAATCTAGACACGACATAATATAGAATTGGTAAATCTTTTTAATTTATTTTTTGTTTCTTAGCCTTTTAAAAATTGTAAGAACGTTATAGTTAAACATCCAACCCTCCTTTCTCTTCTCTATAATCCTAATTCCTGATAACCTTTTATTTACTAATAAGCTTTTGTTTTCCTTTCCATTCATTC
>JAOTAW010000001.1:7773656-7784728 GCA_025629945.1 Erythroxylum savannarum | reverse complement strand
TACATAACAAGTAGCTCCAAAACTTTATCCATCAAACCTCATAATTCATTTAAATCATGCTTAATTCATCAAGAAAATTTTCGGGGGCCAACACACACATATGCCAAATTCCCATTGGACACACATGCTTTATTGTTTTGGTTACACATGCCTTAATCCACTTGGTCCATGTGTTAACTTTAGAAAATTTGCATATTGGTACTTCTTCTTCCCTTACTTCCCATATTGGCCTAAAATATTATAAATTAATTTCATTCCCCTATGTTTTAATTTTCTAATGTAATAAATTTTATGCAATTTGGTTAAGTATTTGTAGAGTTATACCCAAAACACTGCAGGCTATTTGAAAATAGGGACAATAGCCATAATTCAACTTCAAGCCAGAATTCAAAAAACTTAGAGGCACATAAAACTTCGGTTCCTTTATGAAAGTTTTAGATCTATGTATCTAGATTAATTTTCAATTTGAATTATCCAATTTTTAGGTATATAGACCAAGATATGGCCAAATTACAGAGGTATGTTCATGCTGAAATGAACAAATTACCCATTTATTCAAATCTTTTACATTAAGTACCATTATGTCTCTTACTATACTTAGATGCACTTAAATCATTTGTCATGTTCACTTCATAATGCACCCTAGACACTATAAAACTTCTAGGGTATATGTTTGGGCCTTACATTCCTAATTTCCCAAATTTACTTTATCCTTGAATATCATCACCTCTTTTATTGTAACAAAAAAGATTGCCTCATTTAATGAGAAAATTTGATTAAAAAAATAATCAAAATTAATGTATTATTGAGTATTTGAATCATTCATAGATGCTTTACAAGTGAAGAATTGAAAAGTAGAGAAAAAGCTAGAATAACAATTGGATGATTGATATCTTATAGGGGGCTTTATATTAAGCTTATAAATTGCTTAAAAATTAATTAACAGGGACGTCAGTAGAGAAGAAAAAATTATTACAAAACAAGGTTAAGAAGAAAGTCAAAGATATTAGTGATCATAATAATAAAGGAAAAATCTTCTTTATGGAGTGTCCTCATTTTCCCTTGTATAGTATCCATTCAAGACCTCTATATTAGCTAATGAATGAGAATCTTATAAGCCTAGGAGAACACAATTGGAGCCTCCCTACATATAATTTTATATCATGACTAGAATTTTTCTTTATCTCTTGATCCTCAATAAATGTCGTAAGTAAGGACCAATTTTTACAGTAATCCTAAAAAAAAGTATTTGTAGCTAGACTAACTAGTTGTAGCCTATGTCTTGATGATGATGGCTTGAAGGTGAGTTCATAGTTAATCAAGTTAAACACACAAAATTCCTCAAAATGCTTTTATTTTACTTGTGTATATGTTACTGCAGTTATTAACTAGCGTGGTCCACTGTATGTTAACATTGGTGATTACTTGTTTGCCCTACCACTTTGAAGCTATTTATCCAACAACACATCCAAAGCTTCAAACAAAGAAAAGCTCCGTCAAATTGGATTTTCACTTATAGGGTGTTATTATTGGGATTGATGTTTCACATGAAGATCATATTATTAGTTTTAGGCTAGTTGTTGGATCCTAAAATTTTTTCTAAAATTTCTTATCGATTTATTTAATTATTTATTAATGATTTGCTTGTTTGTTTATTTATTATTTTATAACTGAGTCCATTAATTTAGTGGGCATAAATAGAGATTAGAAATTAGATGGAAAGATTAGAATTAAGTTAGAATTAATATGGGAATGTTATAATTAAGTTAGCTGAACGAGTTAGTAGAAAAAGACAAAAGAACGGGCAAATGGACGTTGTATTAAATGATGAGGGCATAATTGGAAGACCAAGGATAAAAGTTGTCTTAAAAGTAAGAAGAAGAGAAGAGAGAGTCGTAGAAGAGAATAGAAAAGAGAGAAAAAAACGTAAGAGAAGAAGAAGGGAAGAAGAAGGTCGTGAGAGAAGATAGAGAAGAAGAAGAAAACGTGGGAAGAAGAGAAATCAAGCTTGTTAAGGTAAGTTAATCATCTTTTCTTCTTACTTTATTAAAGAAATGGGTTATGTTGAGAATGAAGGGATTAGAGAGAGAATGAGTATTGTGTTGGAAGGAAGAAGAGGAAGAAGGAACCCATTTGATTCCTAGGGTTTCTAAACTAGGTCTTGGGTTTTCTAACCTAGGTGGACTATGGGTAGGGTAGGTTTGAGCTTAATTTGTGTATATTGCATTTTATGATTATTGAAGTTTATGAATTTTATTAGAATGTTGTTTTGAATGGAACCTTAGTTGTTTTAGGAAACCAAGAGAATCCTACCCAAGAGCAAGAGGAAAGGCAATCTTGAACTTAGATTTTCAGGGAAATTAGGTGGGTAATTTATTTATTATTGTATGATTGAGAAAATTCTTGCCTATGTGTGTGTAAGTTGATTGTTTGAAATTGAATTATTGTGACTTGATTAGAAATTCATGATGCATTGTGATTATGAGGTTATAACATTTTGAATTAAATGAAATGAAGAAAAGCCATGAAAGTGTGAGCATATGATAAAATGAATATGTGTTTTTGTTTAGGTGAGAGAGGAACCATTTCGTTCGTCATGTGCATGTAGATAAGAGCCTTCTCTTGGCTTCCCACTTATGGCATATGAGCTTCAAAAATGGACTCATTTTGTTCATGGTGTAAACTTCGATTTCGCCATTTCGTTCTATGGAACCCTCAAACCATTTTTCTGTGCACTGCATCTTTGAATTGTCAAGTATGATGCATTTGGATGATTATGTTTGATGTGGAAATATAACTGTTATGTGTTATGTAATAACTCCATTAATCATGTGTTTTGAACTACAATTGTGGAGACTTGAATGGCTAGAGTAAAATGAGATATGGTTATTTATATATTGATGTGGGTATACATATATGCTTGAATTTGTGATCAATTGTCAATGGCTATAAATATATTAGCCACTGAGTTATGTAGCTCACCCCACTATTCCCTCCTCATGTGCAGAATGAGACCGATAGGAATCCTTACAAGTTATCAGAAATTTTAAGATAGTTAGAGACTTTTGTACTAAGTTAGTGAACATTTTGGATAGCTTTATAGGCATATCAACATTGAGCATCCTTTTTTGTATTTTGTTTTAAGTTAGTGATGTGTATGTTGATTTGTAATGGAAGCTTTTATAAACTCTGTTTGGATTTATTAATGGAATATGATTGTGTTTTGCTTGTGATTTTCAAAATTGGTATATAGCATTACAAACCTTTCATAGGTGTCGAAATATGTGTCTGAATTCAAGGGAAATATTGTATTAATCTGGGCTGAATAAGCAAAGTTGTCTTCGTAGAAGTTGTAGATTGTCCTCTTAGCTTTCCAATGGTATGAAGTATGAAATTTTTGGACATCGGAGTTAAGAGATATGATCATTATAAGGGGTGATGCTGCATAGGATGTATATACAGAACAACTATAGTAAGGATGAGAATTTGTTGTATGCGATGAGTCATTTGAGTTGAGATTTGGGAGTTTAATACAACCAAATTGGTAACTGAATGTTTAAGGAGTGATATTGTATTAAAAGAAGCGAATTTGGGAAGATTATGAGTGAAAATGATGTTAGAATAGATGTAGGAACCATTGGAGATGCTTTGGAGAGTGTAGTTAGTGATTTAGAACTTTTGGTGATGTGAGGAAGAACCCGTAGAAATCTCTTCGTCTGATTCATCTTAGACTGAGTCCCTTCGTCTGATTCATCTTAGACTGAATCACTTCGTCTGATCCATCTACACTTTTGGAAATTGAAGAGTTTGACCCTCTAGATGGCAAAATCTCTCTTCAAGGTCTTCAAGAAAATTGTAGATCTCGAAGTCCTCTTCGAAACCACCCTAAAATGACCACAATCAGATATCTTTAGTAAAATTTATTCCAATTGTCCCAAGATAGGTACAATATGATTGAGGACATAATCATGTTTGATTCTTTTGGCCATAACTTCATCATCCGACCTCCAAATGAAGTGATTCATGAACCAATAGATTCATAACGTATTTGTGTATCTCTCCATGAAAATTGATAGCCTTCGGTCTTGATTTGAAAAATATTGATGAAAAGAAAGTGAGGGATTGGTTAGGAGAGCATGACTAGGTTATGAATATATTTCGATATTTAAATCATATCTTGATCGGTAGAGCTTCGAATGAGATGATTCTTGTTTTAAAATAAACTAGAGACATGGAGCTACAATTATTCTGAAAAAGTCAAGTGGTGATTGGGGTGTCTGATTGGTGTGGGCTCGCTTCTTGTGGCTTGAGATGTTATGAGAATGAGGATGAACCGATGTTGGCCAGACAGATCCAATGGAAATAACCTTATAGGATAATACGCTCACGTCTTACGATACATTCAGATAGTTGGGCTCCGGAAACAGGGTCCAACAATGAATGTATAAAGTTTGTAAAACAATTATGAATCTTTTTAAAAGGAGAGAGAACTTGTACAAGCCTTATACATATATTCTTGATCGATAATGAGATAAATATCTTACTCCAAGGATCCATTAAGCAACTTACTTCGTCAATCCTTATCATTTATACAGTGGAGATATATGTACATATATTGATATTTTGGGGGGTCTCTTTTATGTGATTGAATACAAACGTATTTTCTCTAGTGAAGAGCAATCAAAGGCAACAAATGAAATTAAAATATATCATAAAGGTTTAAGGAATTTTGCTAGATCTTCTGCAAAAGAGAGAACTTATGATGAAAAAATACAACATGGTAAGTTTTTATACCTTTAGTTTATCATTAACTTATTAATAGTATATCTTTTATATTTATGAATTTTATGCAAATGAGTAGTGGGGATTATTTGGTGAAAGTATTTCAACGTTAAGAAAAATTGTTATTAGATTATTCAATAAAATAACTACTACATCAGGTTGTGAACGTAACTAGAGCATTCTTTTAGTGTATTCATATGAAAGAACGAAATCGCCTAGAACTTTAAAGACTCAATGACCTTGTTTACATTCCTTATAATCTAAGGATGAAAATTAGGTATTTTTATTTATTATTAATTTTATAAAATTTCTATTATATATCCAAAGCACTTATTAAAAAGAGAATCCAGTTGATATTAATTGTATTGAGTATACTAATTTTTGGAATGAAGAAGAATAACCACAACATGATCTTGATTATGATGAACTAGAAAAGACATTATGTCGAATGAATTAAAAACATTTACTGACAGTGAACATATTTAATATTGAAAGAATAATGTATTAGAGAATAATTTCATATATTACTATTTTGTAATTTATTTGAATATATAAGAAGGTAGTGTTATAGATACTTGGGATAAAAGTGTGGTATACGAGTCTTTAATATAATGTTGGAGAATTTGAAACTTTTGATAACGATGAAATACAACAAAAACAAATTTGATTATTATTATTTTTTTTTAAAATTTATATTCGACTTAATTTTAGTTTGAATTATTAGATTTATTGTTAATTTATTACGCATTAATAAATATTAGTGTATCTTATTTTAATAAAATATTTTATTTCTTTATTTTTATTTTTTAAAAATATAATTTTTATTTATCATATATTAATTTTTAACAAATTTAACATCAATTAAAAATTTAACATTACACCCTTTTTTTAGAGGTTTGATGTTTGTCTGGACTTTTAAAACATTGGATTTTGTTGTGATTTTATTTACTTATTTTTATTTTTGAAAAATATAATTTTTATTTATCATATAGTAAATTTTAACAATTTAATATCAATTAAAAATTTAAACATTACACCCTTTTTAAAGATGTTTGATGTCCGTCTTTTAAAACATTGGATTTTGTTGTGAGATCCGTGTCGGCATGAACAGATCTGCAATTCTTTGTTTTCGATGGCAAGTTGTGATTGCTTGTAATTTCACAGAGCGTTCTGAAATGACGCTCCTGTCCTTCAGTTCCTTCTCTTCAAACACATCCACGTCAGAATAAAAAAGGGGAAGTCAAGGTCCTGGTACCAGAGGACATGTCATATAAATCAAAACCATAAAGTTGGTGAACCGCTAAGAGGCAAAGTTGGCACCTTGTTTCTGCATTACCCACCAAAAACTTCAAATCCTATTCTTTTCATTTTTCCATGTTTATTGCTGTTTCATGAATTCTTCGAACCAAGGAAATGGGTCGTTTGTTTGTCTGAATGATTGATGAGATCATTAACAAATAAGAGCATAGAGGATGAGCTATTGATAGATACATATTTTGATACGAATGGCCAGTGAGAGCAAGCAAAGTGTGGCGAGGGTCAAGCCTAGCAATAATCCAGATGGTTCTTCGAAGGTTAATTCGTCTGTCCAGAGTAGGAAGATTGAAGGCTCTATCAAACACCCAACTGATTCTAAGTTTGAATCTGTCCCTACCGCAACTAAAACAGAGGTACCCACCTCAAATTTTTCTGGCTCTGTTCATTCGTTTTGTGTCACTTTGATTCCTTTCTTTGTTTCGTAAATTTCAATTACAAAATATATTCTCCCAATTCCCGGACTGCATTTCTTTTAATTAAGCTTTGATTTTATTCAGTGGATTAATTGAATTCGGTAATTTTGCGTTTCTATGGTATATTTGTTAAATGACAATAATTTGAGTCAGTCAGATGAGTGGATGGGTTGGCTGCTTTGTCTACTCGACTGAATCTGGATAATCTGCAATAAGTTTGTTGGTCTATGTTTGGTGCATTATGTCTAAATATTGAATTATGTTAATTTTCAAGGATTCAATTGATTAATGTTCCATCTCCGTGGTCTTTATGTATTGCCATTCTTGAATTTTGATCTTGTGCTTTCCTTCTATCTTGATTATGATAATATTAACATTGTGTTTGGATTTGAAGGTAAAATCAAAATCAACACCATGTTCACCTAAAACCAAAACAACGACCAAGACCACTAAAGTGAGAGAGAAAAAAGTCTACTCCTTGCAGGGCCAGAAATATGATCCTCCTGACGAGGTTTTGACCTTCACATTGTTAATTCTATCAATGTTCTTTGTGATGCATTAAATAGCGTAATATCAATATTCTTGAGTTTAACTATTCCCTTCCCTTTTCATTTCTACCCCTCTCTTCATTCTAACAGAGAGAACCACTTAGAATATTCTATGAATCCTTGTCCAAACAGATACCAAGCAGTGAAATGGCAGAATTTTGGTGAGTTTCCTACTCTTGCGAATTGCCTATAATCATGACGTAGGCATTCCTAATTTAGTTGTTAGAATCATTATAGAAAATCTTGAGGTCACCAAATTTATTTGTCTACTGTTATTGTTATCGTTGAGACAATATCGTCCATTGTTGTTCCATCATTCCATATTGTCTCTCACCTAGTCGTTGGTTCCTAGATTAGTTAATCGTTCGATTTGTTGTTTTTGTGCTTTCTAGTCACATGACAAGCTAGTCAGAATATTAGAAAATTCATCTTTAACATGGCATTTTGGGAGTTTACATAAAAATAGGTCTCTAATGACTTTTTTTATCACTCTTTTGGCTTGTTCTGTGTTATGCAATTTTTGGATAATCCTACCACGCTACTAACTTTCTCAACACTACAATGATAAGCATTCTCAAAAGTTTAAGAGAGTTGGTTCTCTAAGGTGATATTTTAGAGAAGATGGTAGATTTGATATCTTTACTACATATTGCAAAAGGAGGTTAGAGGATCTGTATGTACCTAGTCATATAGTATAAAAACCCTTATTGTAAAAAAATTAGAATTTTCTTCTTATTGAAGGGTTGCATACATACATATTTATAGAAATGTTCTTAAAACCTTTATTCTAATAGGAAAGAGATTCCTAACTAAAATATAAAAAACAAAATTGAATTCTACTATAATTAAAATTCTATAGGTTTAAGTTCTAAGCAACTAGGATAACATATCTAACTTATGACTACTTCTATCTAATAAGAAAACTTAGCATAAACTAAATTTTAGCACTTGTTGTGTTTGTTGTCATCTCCACTCCCACTCTTTATCCCACTAAATTAAAGCTTGTGGTTGATTAATTTGTCCTCTTTTTGTTTCTTTTATGAACTTTAAGCTCTTCAATATCAATTCTCACTAGTTTGTTTGAAATCATCCTTGACGTAGAATGTGACAAATATTGATCATATAAGTATGAATTCAACTTCTAAAATTTAGATTCTAAAATCCAAGTGCTATCAAAAGTTGATCGTCCTTTCCACGCGACAAGAAACCGCTGGTATGCACTGGCTACAATTTGTTCATCAAGAACATCTCTATTTCTTCTTTAATATGAGGAATGACTAGAATTTTGATAGCTGCAGTTAGAGATTATGTAACATCATGTCCATGATAAGTAGTTAATCCTGCAGCGTTTAAAATAAGACTAATTTCCATGTCACGTGGTAATTTCAAAACATAAGCACAAGCACTTATCTTCTTGGGAATCGTATAAGATTCACACTCTGTGAATGAAGTTTTTTATATTTTCCTTTTGAAAAATGCTCTGGATGAATCCTTACCATCACCATATTCCCTTCATTGAATTCCACAAATCGACGATGGTGATCAACATGCTTTGTAAGTCAAGTTGTTGGCTATGATCTTTATTCGTACCTCATCAAAGATATCTCTCATGTGTTGTGTAAAACCTTCATTTTCAGCACCAAATGCTGTTGTTTATGGCAAAGGAACCAGATTAATAAGCTTTTTGGTTGAATTCCCAAGACAATCTCAAAAGGACTATTACTAGTTAACCTATTTATAGAACTGTTGTATGCAGATTGTGCCATTAGGAAGAATTAGGTCCTAATTATTTACATTGTCCCTGACAAGCATCTTAACAAGTCCCCTAAGTTTCTATTCACTACTTGTATTGTCCATGGTTTAGGGGTGGAAAGAACTTGAAAATTGAAGCTTTGTGTTCAATATGTTTCATAGAGTTCTCCAAAAATAGCTCATAAACTCTACATCACGATCAGAGACAATGGTTAAATGTAATCCATTAAGACTTACAACTTCTTTGAAGAATAGTTTAGCAATGTGGACATCATAAGTCTTGACCATTGTATTTCCAAATGGTTCCATAACAAAACCACATGGCTTCTCTACCACATAGGTGTCAAAAACATATAGATTGTTGCTTCTTGTAGTCAAATCCATTAACTTGTCGTCATTAGTAAATTTTGACTTTGAAAATGCGCTCACATCTTCTCCTTTATTCATATGTCGTGTTGATTTTGTATTTTCATTCAAATCTGTTTCTTCTTCATCACCCACTACGACATAATCTTCATCAATCTGATTTGTTGGTTTTTCATCACTAAGGATGTCATTCTGTTTTGAGCCAACAAGCTTTGAAATCCTTAGAACTTAGAAGTTAATCTTTCACCTCCTCGTTCCATTATTTTAGCTTGTTGTCCTATTCTTTCAGCCTATGTCTTGTTGTTTCCGCTTGATATTCTTGTATTTTGATTTGTTGTTTTGGTGTTTCAACTTCTTGTTCAATCGTTTCAGCTTTAGGATTTCCCAAAGAATTCACTTCCTTTTGCTTTTCTTCATCTTTCACACTATGATCATTTCTCATTGTTAAACTCTCCATGTCATGATCATCTTGTCAAATTCTCAATGTCACCAAGTACCTAAGCACCTTCTATATGTAAGCTTAAAGATTCTAATTGATCAATTGAAGAAGAGGTGCCACTGCTGTAGAAGTAGAGCACGATAAGTTTGGCTAGACCATATGAAAGGATGGTCAATCCATAGACGATTGAATCTGTACAGAAGGTTGCCATAGGGACAATTGTAGATTTTGAGGAAGCGATAATAATGTTTATTATAACACACTTTCGTTAAACGGAAGAATACAATGTTTTATATACAATTACCTATATAGTTAACCTAATATAGGAAAAATACACTTCTACCCTTAATTATACTAATTATACATAATAATCAACACTCCTCCTCAAGTTGGTGCAAAAATATTACACTTGCCCAACTTGCAGACTATGGTATGAAAGGCTCGACTATTGATTCCTTTTGTGAAAACATCAGCTAGTTGTTTTTTTGACGTTACATGGAACAAGCTCAAGACATCATTAGTTAAATTTTCTTTGATAAAATGTCGATCAATTTCGATGTGCTTCATTCGGTCATATTGAACAGGATTATACGCAATACTGATTGCAGCTTTGTTATCACAATACAATGATAGCTTGTCTTCTACAGCCAACTTCAACTCTGCTAGTAACTTCCGCAGCCATAAAAATTCACAGACACCTTGAGCCATAACTATGTATTCTACTTTTGCTCTTGATCTTGCAACCACACTCTGTTTCTTGCTTCTTTAAGTGACCAAGTTACCTCCCACAAGTGTGATATAACTAGAGGTGGATCTTCTGTTATTTAGAGATCCGACCCAATCCACATCTGTAAAAGCTTCAATTCGAAGATGGTCATGTTTTGAGAAAAGAAGACCTTTTCCTGAGGCTAACTTTAAATACCGCAAAATGCAAAAGATAGCTTGCTGACAAGATTTTCTAGGATCATGCATAACCTGGCTCACCAAGCTAACTACATAAGCAATGTCTGGTCTGGTGTGAGAAAGATAGATAAGCCTACCAACCAATCTCTTGCCTTTATCAACTGATTCTTCAGTTCCTGCTTGTAGCTTATGATTGCTTTCTATGGGTGATTCTGTTGATTTACATCCCAGCATACTAGTTTCATCCAAAAGATCCAGAATGTATTTTCTCTGAGAAATGAAGATTACTTTTGTTGATCTTGCAACTTCAATACCCAAGAAGTATTGTAACTTTCCAAGATCCTTGATCTTAAACTCTTGAGCCAAGAGCTTCTTCATCCGAGCCATTTCTACTGTATCATCTCCTGTCATCACTATATCATCAACATAAATAATAAGAAGAGTGATCTTATGATCAGCATTGCTTTGTTGATACCCAAAGAGATCATGGTTTTGCTGAATCTGTAATCCATGCTTTGGGAGATTGTTTCAACCCATACAAGGTGTAAGAAA
>JAOTAW010000001.1:7753090-7765105 GCA_025629945.1 Erythroxylum savannarum | reverse complement strand
AACATAGGTCCAATTCCTTCCACAAAGTTACAAGTTTGTTATAAAACAATGTAACGTCACGAACTCCTTGCTTGGCTTTCCATAGCTTTTTTTTTTGTTCGAAAATTTGATAAGAATTTTTAATATCAGAATACATCACTCAAACCGCATCCCATACATCTTTTGTTGTTGGCAAAAAATATGACGTTTTCTGATTGTAGGTTTCATGAAATTAATCAACCAAGATGTGATCAAAGAACTTTCAGACCTCCATATTGCCATATTTGGATCATCCGAAGCCAGTCTTGTTTCTCTCCAGTTAAATACCCGAGTTTTCCTTTATTGTCAATGACCAACTTTATTGTTTGCGACCATTCTAGGTAATACTTGTGATTTGTCAATCGGAAAAGCAAATTTGAGCTAAAAAGATCACAATTACGTTGTATGTTACTTGTCATAACACTAGCATTAGTCACACTCGAATTGCTGAAATCATCGTTAAGGGATGAGGAGTTTCTCCGTTGGCCAGTCATCACTAACAATATTCCATTTAGGATTGATTTGAATGAAGAAAGAAAAAAATATTGTAAAAGAGCCGTGGCTCTGATTCCATGAAGAAAGAAAACAAAGTAATTCTTCCTTAATTTTTCTATGTATAGTACAAGGAATATATAGGACAATAGAATCCTAATTACCTCCTTAAATGAAGAAGAATCTATTTATTCTCAAATAATAAAATCTCAACTAATTAATAAAATATGAACTAATTATCTATAAAGAATCAACTAATTATCTCTAGAGGTAATTAGCTGATTATTTCCATAAACATTGTCAATCAAATCACTTTATATACTATCCATAAAACCAAAAGGCCTATCCATAAGACCACAAGGCCTCGTCCTTATAATTGTTTGTGGATGATATTAAACATATTGGAAGTGATTTGGTAGGCATTTTTGAGTGTAGATCTACCTACAACAACAGTTTTAGACCAAGGGTCTTAGTCTTTCATAATATTTTGAAATATTGAAGTACCACGGTTCAATAGGGATTATATTAAACTCTCAAGAGAAAAATGCTTTAATATCATGTAAGAGTGAGTAAATTAGTTGTGTTCACTTTAATTTACTTCTTATCAAGTTATAGATAAATAATATAATGCTAACATGAATAGGGAACAAATTCTCATTATAACTGATACAGAAAAAGTAGGATGGAACCGAAAAGGGACTTGCCTTTTTGTGAGAAAACCTTTTGGTGGTAAAGAAAAAATGTAGCTTAAATAAGAAAAGTATTGCAAAGTCAAACTAAATACAAAATAGAATACTAACTAGAAATAAATAAAAAAAATTAGACTTTTAGCTGGATGCTCTTGCATGCTTAGACTGTGGTGTCTCTTGCATTATGACCAGCATTCAGCAGTTTTGTTCTGCTTTTTACCTAATAATATGACGCTAAGTTACTGCCAATGGTTAAATAGTCTTACCCAGTTTTGTCTCCACTTTCCTTATCGTGCTAGCCTAGACTCTGATAATATGGGGTCAAAATCTTTTGTGGTATCCTGCCACTCAGCCATTGCTATCAAGTCATAACATTGACTACCAAAACTTCACTCATCACCATTCCAATCATAATTGAATCTCTTGATGATGTTGTACATTTCTGTTATATTATTTGGTCTAAAATGAGGCTTCAACCAATGCATATTGTTGTTATCTTAGAAAGCTATTACAAAGCACATGAACACTTTAGTCAGTTGTTGAGATAAGATGGGAATCAATCCTTTTCTTTCTAGTATATTGGAAAGCTGAATCTTGAAATATTGTAAAAGCTGCTTCATACTTGTCTCAATGAATTCATTTACTTATTTACCCATGCAATGAGATAATACCACCCTTCTTGGAAGATGTATATAAATTTCTATTCATTAGGAACAGTAAAAGGCTCCACCTAAGAGCTGAATCTTGTTAGAGAAGAGGTTCATTGAGCCTCGTGTTATTCATCTATAATTGAATTAGGCTCATTGAAATTAAACAATTCTCTGCTGTTAAATATTTTAGGGATTTAATATTTATCACTACAATATTATATATTATATATTATATATATAAATATAAATATATATATATATATATCTTCTTAATTAGGAATGTAGTTATGATGAGATAGGTACTTTACCCTATAAATAGAAATTTATTATATATTGTGGCTTACATAAAGTAATAATTAAATATTATTTTCATTGGCTTTACGTATGTAGACATGTTTTATAATGAAATTAAAATTGTGTAATTTTTTTGTCATTGGTATTCTTTTACTCTTGAAATTTTCAAGTTAGGAAATTAATTTTTTTTTTTGTATTATAAAGGTTCTCGATATCTAGGAGATTGTTTTATATCCTAGTAGATTGTGTGATCTTAGGAGATTGATTCCTATCCTAGTACATTGTCTTCTATTTGTTTCCTATACTAAGATGTATATAATAATGTAACTCAAAATCAACTAGAAGAAGGATAATTTTCCTGTTCTACTTCGTGTCATGGTATTAGGGTTTTTTTCTTGGGAATTCTTCTTTGAGCAGCCTTCATTGCTGCATTTTTCTTGGGACTTCATTCTTCTGTTTTCTACCACACCCAATATGTTTGCATTCAAAATTACGATTCCCAAGACAAATGAAGGTTTGAATAAAGGAGTTTTTAATACTAAGGAGATTGAAAAACTGAGGAATTTATTGGGATCTCTTAAGAAGCCTTTTGGAACTGGTTCTTTGGCTCTTTCAAGCGAGCCTTTAATTTCTTACATAAATGCCTCAAACAAGTGTTATGTCAATGCTTGGATAATTGACTCCAATACTATAAAGTATATGACTCACCCTTCTCGTTTTCTTTAGACTTATATCCCATACCCTAGTAATAAGAAGATCATAGTGGCCAATGGTTCTTTAGCTATTGTTGCAGAAGTAGATGTATATGTTAACACCTTCTCTCTGTCTAAAAAAACGTTCTACATGTGCTAAACCTATTAGTTAGTTTTGTGTCTGTCAAAAAACTTACACATGACCTTAAATGCTATGCAATCTTTTCTTATTCTTATTGTGTTGTTTAGGACTGAGACTTGGGGAAGAGGATTGGACTTGCTAAGGAAAGGAACAATCTCTATCATCTTAAATCTTCTAAAAAATCGTAAATAATTTGTCCATGTCACTTCTTAGTACTTCCTAAAGATGCCAGTTAGCTTTACCATTTACACCGTGGTCATTTGTCTTTTAAAGATTTAAAAGTCATATTTTCACATTGGTTCAAAGGATTAGCTGTTGATCTTTGATTGTTAAATTTGTGAATTAGCAAAACATACTTGGATATTCTTTCGTATTAGTACTAAAATAAGTCCTTATTCTTTTCATTTTATTCATAGTAATATCTAGGTTCCCTTTATTATTCCTGATATTTTTGGGTCCCATTGGTTTATCTCCTTAATTGTATTCAAGTTATATGGTTTTTCTTACTTAAACAAAAATCTGATGTTAGCACTATTATTCCTAATTTTCATTTTGTGTTTCAAAACAATTTGGGCTTAAGATTAAAAGCTTTAGGTCAGACAATGCTAGAGATTACTTCAATCATATTTTCTCACCCTACTTTCGAAAATAGGAAATTATTCATGACTCATCATGCGTTGACACACCTACAAAATGGGTTAGTTGGGAAGAAAAATGAGCATTTACTTAATACGACTGGAGCTTTACTTCTTCAAAGGAATGTTACTAAATCCTATTAGGGGTAGGCAATTCGAATTGTCACATGTTTGATAAATAACTTCTATCATGTTTGTTAGACAATAAAAGTCCCATAAAAACCCTTAGTACCTATTATATTGACTCAAAACCTTAAACATACTTACTCCTCGGATATTTGGTTGTACTACTATTTAATGTATCTTTCTAGGTTACTCACCTACAGAAAATGCATACAAGTGCCATAACCCTTTTTTTTTTCAAAAGTTCTATAGCTCAACAGATATCACTTTCACTAAAAACAAACCATAATTTGACAAGTTTTATCTTTAGGAGGACATTAATGATGGAAGATAGTACTTTTGAGTCTTTGAGCCACTTGACCTTCCTCTGTCCATCTTAAACTCAAATTTAGGGTCCAGTCTTGTGTCCGTCCCAAACTTTCTTCAGCCCCTAGTCTTATATATGTCTACGTCAGTACTAGTTGAGGCTTAATCTCCAAAAGTGCGCCTTTGGTATCACATCAGGAAAACTGGAAGAGTTTCTCAACAATCGAAGAGCTAAAGAGGTCGACCCTAAAAAAGAAAGGGCCCCTCAAGAAATGACCCCACCTAGAAACCTCCAAAAGCTCAAATCTCTCCAAGGAAGTTTAGTATTTAAAATATACAACGGTTTATTTCCAATTTATCAGGAAGATGCCAACATGCTTTTGAAAGCCTGAAGGAATATTTACTAATAACAAGTCCAGAAATTGAACCCGAACTATGGAAATGAGTTTGACGGTAAGATTTGTTTTTCTTTTACATACACAATTAGTTGAAACACCATCAAATGACTCACACCTTCCTATGTAGGCCGCTATAACCATTATTCCATTGTGTCACTAAAACAACTGACACCCACCTACAAAAAATTCATTGCGAGTCTAAATACTATTTCTTTTCCTAATACCATTTTAAGGCAGCATTAGCAAAAAGGGAATGTAGGAATGCTATGATAAAGGAAATTGATGTGTTAGAAAAGAATATGACATGGGAGATTGTTGATAAACCAAGGGGAATAACATAGTTGACTATAAATGGATCTTCACACTGAAATATAAAGCTAATGGATCATTAGAGAGATATAAAGCAAGGTTAGTTGCTAAAAGGTGCACTCAAACTTATGGGGTCAATTACCCTAGCAGCGAAAATTAATATTTTGAGAAATTTGTTACTCTTGGTAGTTCACTTCCACTGGCAACTTCTGCCATATGATGTGAAGAATTTCTTCTTTCGTGATCTAGATGATGAAATCTACATGAACATCCCACTGGGCTTTGAAGAAAACACAAATAATAAAGTTTGTAGGTTGAAAAAGGCTCTATATGGGATGAAACATTCTCCCTAAGCATGATTTGGTATATTAGTTAAATTATAAAATGTGGGATGTAAACAAAGTCAAGGTGATCACTCTCTTCATCAAGCATATAGCTGCAGGGGGAGTGACTGCACTTCTAGTGTATATTGATGATATTATTGTGACTAGAAATGACAAAAAAGAAAAGGGGAATTGAAGCAATGATTGATCAAGGAAAAGGAATTTGAGATAAAGGAGTTTTAGAAGTTGAAATACTTCCTTGGTATCAAGGTGGGATATTTTTCACAAAGGACTTGCGTATCTCAATAGAAGTATGTGATTGATTTCGTAAAGGAAATAATTGGGTGCAAACTAATGGACCCAAATCATAATATTGGAGAAGGGAATGAAGAACTAACTATTAGTAGAAAGATGTATTAGAGGCTAGTAGGCAATCTCATATACTATGCTCATATTGGACCCAACATAACACACTCAGTAAGCATTGTTAGTCAGTTCATGTATGATCCATGAGATTCATATTTACAAGAGAGTCAGTTATGTTTAGGAGGAACGATCATCTTGTTCTAGAAGCCCATGTTGATGCAAACTATTCAGGATCTATAGTAGACCAAAGCTTAGCCTCAAGTTATTGTACTTTCCTTGGAGGAAATTGGTGACTTGGAGGAAAATAAAATTGTTGTGGCTAGGTCAGAATTAGAGTTTAGAGCGATTGCTTAAGGTTTGTGTAAGTTGTTATGGTTGAGGATTATTCTAAATGATTTGAAAGTTAAATGAGAAGGTCCTATGAAGCTCTATTTGATAATAAATCAGCCAACGTTGCTTACAATCCTATTTAACATGATCAAATAAAGTATACTGAAATTGATAGATATTTTATTAAAAAAATTGGGGAAGGGCTCATGTACATATCATAAGTTCAATCGGAAAGCCAACTGGTTGATGTTCTAATGAATGGGCTCTACAATTCAAGTTTTCATAATATTATTTATATGCTGTGTGGAAGACATCTCGCTCTCAACTTGAGGGGAAGTTAGTTTTTGAGTTGTATATTGACTCTATACAAAGTTTAAAAAAAGTAAATTTCTTGATATCCTAAAAATTCTAAGATTTAAGAGATTGCTCGTCTTAAGAGATTGTATGATCTTAAGAGATTGATTCTTATCGTAAGAGATAGTTTTCTATTTTTCTCCAGTACTAAGATGTATATAATTAACTCAAAATCAATTGTAAGAATACATATTATTTTTCTTTTCTACTTTTTGTCAACTTTCAATTTCACATGGCAAAGCAATTTCAATCCTGTTTTCTTCTATTTGTCGCCAATGTCTCTAAAAACTTTTTAGTCGGCCTGATCCCACCTGTTTCTTTATTTCTGACGAGATTTTTCCTGGAAAGATATTCATTTTTTTTCTGTGCCAATCTGTCAGCTTCTATGCCACATTTTCTTTCTTACTTCTCTTCAATTGCTCATATTCCAGCGAGTTTCGGCATTATTGTCCAATTTCAGACTGACTTCTAATGCAGTTTGTCATAGCTGCCTGTCACAAGAGTTTCCAGCCATAGCCAGGCTATTTCCTATTTCACGGGCTTTCCTCCAGCTGTTTAGGTGTTGTCTTTTCTGCTATTTGGACAGTTCATATTAATTCTGAACTCAATCCCCAATCATTTAGTTGGCGGTCGTTTCCCCCTGTTCCCTTATTCAGGGATTGACAAAAAAGGGGGAAAAGAGAACAAGCAAACAAGAAAAAGAAGAAAAGAGGATACCTAAAAAGAATGAAAGAAAAACTAAAATGAAGAAAGCAGAAAAAAATAAAAATCTAATAATTTTTTATTTTCATTGAATTTTAAATATAAGCTGGTATCTATTTGTCAGTTTGAAGAAAAATGTTGAATATCTAAGGGGTTAACATTTTAAGAATAGTATTATCACATATTCGTAAACCTAGGCTTATTAAAATTCCTGGAGCATGAAAGCCTGGCGACGAGAAACGAGTACCTCTCGATCTACCACCAGGGTTCAAATGCTTTCCAGTATGCTAGGAACTTTATTCAAGGAACCTGCTTAACCTATTACTCCTATTTGTCTTTCACTAGCTGTCTTGTCATATATAAACTATGTCATTTTTCTTTCTTTCAAATCAATATTTGATCGGATTGCACTATCTAATTAGCAAGGATTGACATAATACGACTTGCAGGATGATGGAACATGGCTTGCTGTCTCCAGAGAGAGCTAAAAAGGCCTATGAGAAGAAACAGAGGAAACAAAAGATGCAACGGATGGGAACTCCTATTAAATCTACCAAGCCTCCCAGCAAACCTGAGAGTTCCCAAAAGCAACAATTGGCACCAAAGAACGGTGAAGCAAAAGCTAAAAGGAAAATCATAAATGAGAATGACGACGATGAGTTTATTTTAAGTCCCAAGAGAAAGAAACCTTAGGGCTGTTGCATCCAAAACGAAGAAAGCTAATTGTACTGTTTCATTTTCGGCATTCAGTTCATTTATATTTCTTTACATTGAACTGGAGCAGGCAGGTATTCTGACCAGCCGAGCAATTGACACATTAGAAATTCTTTGTATACAATTTATGCAATAAGCGTGGACAATTTTAATGTTATATTGACCACGAAGAATGCCAACAGAATAATTGTATACCTGAAAAATGCTATTTTCAACTATTTCGAAGAGAATTGATGGATCAGCAAATGTTGTTTTCTCTCTCCAGAAACTAAGAATATATATCTTCAAACGAATGAATGAGGAGCAATCAAAGAGTAACTAGTCAGTGAAGAGGGAACTAAGACAGCTCTCTTTAATTTGAAATCTTGGCAATCAGATGTGTTAGTTTTTCAACAATTATAGTATCTAGTGGGAGATCAGTATCAAAAGCTATTCTATAACTCTCTCAAATTGTAAAATGCTCAATGAATTGAATATAATCCATACATGCCTTATACTCAAGAAGCCTAATGCTATTAGCTTGCAGAAGTATTGTGATTTATAAGATAATTAGAAAGGTGTTTTCTACTAGATTAAAAGGCACACTTAATTTTATTATCAATCCAAGCTAGGAACCTTTATTCATGGGACGAGAATAGGAGATGATTTTCTTTTACTACAAGAACTGATCAAGGATTATCACAAGAACAAAGCTATCAATGGTTGAACAATGAAAATAAATATTAACAATATATTTGATTTAGGGACTTGGAGTTTTATTCTAGAGGCATGGGAAGCCATAGGTTATCCTCTACCCTTCATCAAAGGGATTTGACATGTGCATCATAACTACATCATTTATCATTTTTTGTTAATGGCAAAATTATTCAGGCATTCAATGGAGGAAAATGATTAAGGGAGGGGATCCCTACCTATTCGTAGTTTACATATAGTTTCTTCACAATTAATTGACAGGAATATCAGAGAAAGGGGCAACCTATTACCACGAGCAAAGATCTCATTCATCCTTTGTTGATGATTTCATATTATTGTGTGGAGTTAGGTGAAAACTCAATAAGATTGCATATGGAAACAAAGCAACACTTTAGTGATATATCAGGTCCAAAGATCAACCTTGATTGTATTAGGAAATAATTTCAACTAAGCTAAGAATTTGGAAAATATAGTAATATGAAACTTGAGAAACCTCTATTCAAATATCTTAGGATTCCAATTACAACCACAAGACTCACAAATAAAGATTGTCAATCCTTGTTTGATGTTATTTATAGAGGAATATGGAGTTGGAATAACAAAAACCTTTAATATGTTAGAAGCTTGCAAACTATATCCTCTATCCTTAATAATATCCATGTGCTTTGGAGCTCCCATCCTCATAGTATAATCAAGGCAATAGAGAAATTAGTGAAAAACTCCTTATGGATAAGAGATCCAAACAAAATAGCACATGCCAATGTAAAGTGGATAGAAGTTTGTGCCATTAAAGAGGAAGAAGGCTTGAGCTAAACTCAGTTAAATCCGTTAACAACATGCTCTTAGTTAAGATAATATGGAAAATTCTAGGAGATAAAAGAGTCCTTATAGGTTAGATGGATACACACTCACTTTCATGTTGGAGCTTTAAACCCCAAGTAAGTACTTCTTGGACATTAATTCAAATGTTCAAAATTAGAGATATCATGAACCACAATATAAAATGCATCATTAGTAATGAGAATGCTACATCTTTCTTGTTTGAAAATTGGCATAATCAAGACCTTTTGTATGAACTCCTCACCTTCCACATTCTTAAGTATTTAAAGCCAATAAATGCTTAAAGTTATCAATTAAGGTGATTCTAATCTATTATGTCAAATGTACCATAATACAACCCCAATGTTGTAAGTGCTCATAAATTAAGAAAGTTTATAAATAAACATGTACAAAATTATTCAAACCTTCCTCTCTAAAAGTTACATTTATCTTATATGAAATAGAAACCTTTAGACATAAGATTGCATCCCAAGGATGTGAAATAGAAATTTTAGACACCAAATACAATTAAAGGTATTCAAATCAACAATATATCTTCCCTCCATAAATAGGAGCAAGAATCTATAAATCATTTGTTCTTTAATTGAAATTAATCAACTATAATATAAGGACACATCATGCAGCAATGTGATCAAGTCTGCTTAGGAAATGAGGGGGAAAACATCATCATATGGGCATTTAAGGTCAAGTATAACTTTAAAGGGGACTTAAAGCTGTTAACTCTAACTTGCTGTATCTATATGATTTAGAGGGAAAGAGAATTAAGAATCTTTCAACACACTCACTAGGGCATATAAAATCTGATAACAAACTTCAGTAGCTGGATAAAGGAAATTGCTATAATTAAAGCCATTAAAATACAACTAAGTGAAGGGATGGTAAGGGAGTGGAATGCATATGTATGATAATATTCAAAATTCTAGCAATTAAAGAAAAATAGGGGAAGAGTAGCCAAATACTTAAATATACTTTGTCATAACATTTGTAGTTTATTTTTTATGGATTATTTATTTAAGAAGTAAGATCCTTAGGGTGATGAATCATATCTTAATCACACAACTATCTCTATATAGTTCACACTATATCCAATGACTACCGATTGAACGACTTATGATTAGAATATATCATAAGCCATATGAAAAACATATTAATCCCTATACAAGATAACTTTGGAGATCTCAAGTCAAAGAATCACTTATACAATCATCGTAATGAAAATTTTTATAGATATACAAGTAATGTTCCAAATGGATTTCTCATATCCGGTCAGTTTAGTGAACTTGTTCTCTAACAAGTACCCACACATTTGTTTAAGTATCTCCATACTTTAGCTTATAAGATCGACTACTTCCTTCGTAAGGAAAAACATAATTTGTGCTAGCCTTTTTACATTTTATTAATGTCCAGTCTTAATAGAAAAATAACTAGGAACAATTTAGGAATAATACATAATTGCAATATGAATCTCATAATTATAATCTCATTATAATTTCATTTACAATGTATAATTATCCTATGGACTTTATCATAAATATCTAAACATATATAAGATAAAGAATACCTTCAAATCATTTTGTCATTAAACTATAACCAATCAATTGGCTGTAAAACATAAACTAACAGTCTAAGTGTTCAAGCCTTGCTATCAAATGGAGATCTGTTACATTTCCAATAGGTGGACTTAAGCTTGATTCATGGCATTGGAGTTTAAGAAGGTGGGGGTGACTTGAAGATTAACATGGCAAAATAGTTTAGGCCCTATTGACACTTTAACCTCTGGCTTCCGTATCATATCATCAATAATGGCCCTGTATAAATTTAGTCAAAATTTTGATTAGATTATATTGGTAGAGGTAATAACTTAGTTAAACATTTAATATTTAAGTATTTGATTGATTAAAAAATTATTTTGATATAATTAGCACTTTTGGCCATATGTTTAAGCACCGATAGACCTAATTTTCCTAAAGATTCCATATGCATAACAAATTATTTGATTTTATTTTTAATTATTTATTTAATTTACAATTATAGTGAATTATAAGAAAAATCTTCTGCTTTCTAACTTCTTTGTCCAAATTTTTTACAATTAACAAAAAAATTTGCAATATTTTGTAGAAAAACAGCAGATTTTGTCACGACCTTTTCTTCAATTCTCAATAATTCTAACTCGTCAATCTGGGATCCCAACATTTTTACTAATTCACATATGTTTTTATTAATCGGTACTTGTTGAAGGAATAAAAATTAGCCTTTTTTTCTTTAATGATAAATGAAAATAAAAATTCATATGAAGATCCTTTTTAAAAGAGATTGATGATGTTATATGTTATTTAATGAGTGTTTATACTATTGAAAAACTTTTACAAATGGATGACATTATTGAGTTATGAATGCTATTATTTATGTGAAAGGTACAAAATTTTCCTTAACTTTTCCTATAAACTCTAAGTTAGTCCTTACATTATCTATGTTATCACATCACACCTTAACATTTTTAAGATGGTACTGATAACATCCTATATCCTAAAAAAACTTTTGGTAGTTTCTAGTAAATGGGTTGTCAATTTAGCCTATGTGGTGTCACAAATTAGTAATGTAAACTAACTAGTTGTTGATGTAATATTTAAAATGATTTCTTTAAACATTGGTTAAAAGTTTGATTTTCACCTTAATGTATTAGAAAGGTTATAAATAAGCTTCTACTATATCTTTGGCACTAGTTTTTTCCTCCAATTCAGGGCATAATGAGTACTATTTTGGTTATGTTAGGGTGCAAAGTGATACTAAAGATAAAAGTAGGAACTTACTTAGATCTTTTTATGAAGTATTAAGGTGTAGGTCGCACCTTTGGCCTATTATCTATTTGTTTCACTTATGCGTATAATGATATTATGAAATGTATAAACTATTAATGATTTAGATACTCTTTGAGGATTATAAAC
>JAOTAW010000001.1:7651886-7662775 GCA_025629945.1 Erythroxylum savannarum | reverse complement strand
GTTAAGGATAAAACTGAAGCAGATATGTGGCTGTTGCATCATCGTTTAGGTCATCTTTCCTTTGGGTATCTTAAGAAACTGAAGCCTAGTTTGTGTTCTAAGATGAATAATTCCAATTGTGAACTTGCAAAGAGTTTTTGTGTTTATTATGCACCTAGTATGAATAAAAGCAATGAGCCTTTTATGGTCATTCATTATGATGTTTAAGGCCCTGCGACCATACCCTCTTTTTCGAATGCTCGTTATTTTATCACTTTTATTGACGAATGTAGCATAATGGTGTGGATTTATTTACTTAAGAAAAAAAGTGATGCTTTCTAAGCTTTTTGGGAATTTTATAAAATGATGCAAGTGTAGTATAAACGAAATATTGGAATATTGTAAACAGATAATGGAATAAAATATGTAAACTTTGTGATGGCTGAATTTGCTCACGATCATGGAATTAAGCACCAAACCTCATGCTCTTACACTCCTCAATAAAACGGATTAGCCGAACGTAAAAATCGACAACTCCTTGAAGTGGTCAGTGCCTCACTTTTTGGTACGAATATGCCTCGAATCTATTAGGGAGAGGTTGTGAAATCTGCTACTTATTTGATAAACCGAGTTCCCTCCAGCTCCTTAGATTTCCAAACTCCACTACAAAAGTTGCAGTCTTTATTAGAGATTCCACACATACCAAATCTAGAACCCCATATTTTTGGTTGCACAACTTACGTCCACATCCCTCAACCTCTACGTGGCATACTAGATCCACGCGCTATAAAGTGTGTTTTGGTCAGCTACTTAGAATTCCAGAAAGGTTACAGGTGTTATGACCTAAAGGCTCGTAAACTCTACACTACTTTGGACGTCACCTTCATCGAATTTGAGCCATATTACACCACTCATGATACTTCCCTTCAGGGGGAGAGAGATGTTGCAAATGAGACGGGAAGTATGGAGGACGTTGGTGTCGAGCACAAACTTGGAAACTTACAGAACTACAAACCATACTTGGAAAGGATGAAACTCATCCATGTAGTGCACCAAACTTCCCAAAAGAACCAATAAGTCTAAGATTGCCTACACCACTAGCTGAAAATTCCTTCTCGAATGTCCCCTCAGCCCAGAACTTGGAGCCACCACCATAGGTAAATACTGAATCTGAATCTTCTTGTGATATATCACCACGTGTTAAACCGTGTGTAGGTGGGGATCTTCAGCAACAGCATGAAGATGAAATTACTTCTACCATGATGGAACCATACTCCATGGAAAATGACCAAAATGTCAAAACCTCACATAGAATAACGAAGGGTGTGCCGAAGAGGCAATATGAATTGGATCTGAAGTTATGAAGAAAGTACCCTATATACCACTACATTTCAACCTCTGATGTCAAAATAAATAGTGGGCTCTATAATGTTCATATACCCATGAATGTACAGGAAGCATTGAATGACCCAAAATGGAAGGAAGCAATGAACGAAGAACTAAAGGCCTTGCAAAAAAAAAACGATACATGGGAGCTAGTGGCTCTACCTGAAGGAAAGAGAACAGTGGGTTGTAAATGGGTATTCACACCAAAGCTCAAGGCGGACGACAACCTAGACCGTTACAAAGCTATACTTGTCACAAAGGGATATACATAGAAGTATGAAGTAGATTATGATGAGACTTTTACTCCCGTTGCAAAGATGAACACCGTTCGAATCATACTCTCAATTGGTGCAAACAAAGATTGGACTGTTCAACAACTAGATGTAAAGAATGCGTTTTTAAACGGGGAATTGGTGGAAGAAGTATACATGGACATTCTAGAAGGATTTGAGTGCTCAAGAATACACAAAGACAAAGTGTGCAAGCTCCAGAAGTCACTCTATGGGCTGAAGCAATCACCACGAGCTTGGTTCGGCAAGCTTACAATCATTATGAAAGAGTTTGGTTACAACCAGAGTAATGTTGATCATACACTCTTTGTAAAATAGGCAGAAGGAAAAGTTACGATGATGCTCGTTTAAGTGATGACATGATCATTACCAGAAGTGATCAAAAGGAGATTGATGACTTGAAGAAACACTTGGCAACAAAGTTGGAGATGAAGGATCTTGGGGAGCTCAATTACTTTCTTGGAATAGAGGTCACTAGAACAAAATGTGGAATTGCACTCACATAGAAAAAGTATACGTTAGACCTACTTGCAGAAACGGGTTTGATTAAATGTAAACTAGCAAAGATGCCAATTGAATTGAATCACAGACTGGGAATCTACCAAGATCAGACTCCAACAGACAAAGGGAGTTATCAGCGCTTAATTGGAAGGTTAAATTACCTCACGCATACGCGACCAGATTTAGCATATGCTATGAGTATCTTAAGCCAGTTTATGCATGCTCCCAGTGAGGATCATCTACATACTACTATACAAGTGTTGAAGTATTTGAAAGGCACACCTAGACGAGGATTATTCTTTGCGAGGAATGGAAGCATTAAGATTAAAGGGTATTCATATTCGGATTGGGCAGGTGACCAGACTATTAGAAGATCTACTACTGGCTATCTAACAATAGTGAGTGGTAATCTCGTAACTTGGAAAAGCAAAAGACAAAAAGTGGTGGCTAGATCAAATGCTGAAGCATAATTTAGAAGCATGACTCATGCACTATGTGAGTTGTTGTGGATAAGATGAATTTTCAGAGATAGGGATCGAAGTCCCACTACCCATAAACTTGCATTGTGATAATAAGGTAGCAATTGAGATATCACAAAACCTGGTTCAACACGTACGAAGCATTTAGAAGTTGACAGACATTTTATCAGAGAAAAGTTAGATGGTAATATCATTCACTTTCCTTATGTACAATCACGGCATCAGCTGGCAGATTTCCTTACAAAATCTATCACCCAGAATGCTTTCCATGACACATTGGACAAGTTAGGCATAACAGATGTTCATACACAACTTGAGGGGGAGTGTTAGCGAGATACACAGAGAAGATAGGAGAAGATATGAGCTATCTAACTATTATTGTATATGATCCGATATTAACTAACTGATAAGATACGTTAACAGTAGATTCCTTCATCTGTTGAACTACTCGTGTATATATATTGACCTCATAAGAATGAATAAGAGAGATCTCTTTCTTTAAAAAAGCCTTCAATGAGTTTTGTTTTTGGTTAAACTGTTGACGCCTTTCACAATCCCTCCAAACTAATGGCAAGTTACAAAGTATCTTTTCTTTCAAATATTTATTTCATATTAAATGAAAAATGATAGTTTGTTTGATTTATTTAGGCTTTGGAGAGGAGTAAGCAAGCCACCAAAGTCACGCGTTGACACATCTGATAAGGTAAAAACATCACAAGTTATTTTTAGATTTTAGATTTCATTGTCTTGGTGTGTTTGATCTCAGTTACTATATGTATATATATAGTCATTGTCATGCTTTATTTAGTCTTAAAAATAACTTTGTTCAATGGTTTCCTTCGCTTTTGTATGTTTTATAAAATTGGTTTTTATGTACAATAAAATATTGTTTGTAAGGCTTCTTTATTATAAAAAATTATTTATACATTTTTGTTTGTGCAATACTATATCTTGCCCATTTTAGGACCCTTGTCCAATATTTTTTCTTTTGAAAAATAAATAATCATTTTTTTTCCTTTTCATATATTGCCTTTTGTCTTTACTGCTTCTTTGTTGTTTTTTTTTTTTTATGTTTGTCATCATAAATGTTTTAATTTAGATAAAGCTTCTTAGTTGCCATTAAGTTGAGTAGTTACTGTGCATACTAAAACAACAAGCAATAACAAGCAGTTCCATAATATTCTAGTATGCACAATAATATTTTGTGAGTAATAGAGATGCTTTCATTATTTTTTTATTATTGTTTGATTACAAATTTGTAGTCTTATTTTTTATTTACTTTTAACTATAGAACTTGAAAGGAAAATTGTGATTTGCCTTTTCTTTCGATCTTTGTTTTTCTACTTTTAAATGTTGTTCGCATTATTCAAATTTTGTTTTATTTTACTCTAATAAGTTATTAAGCCACTTACTATGCTTTTATTGAATTCTTCTTTGTATGATGGCTTGAAGCCTTCATCTATGAATATATTACATGTTTTACTACTATTTTAGATTTCATCATGCCTACTTTCTTAAAGTCTGTAATACATGATTGTTACTAAAATGGCCAAAATGGCTCCTAAAGTTTATCATTCGTTCAAATAAGGCCCCAAGGTTTGGAAACTGTTCAGGTTGGGCTCTGAGCACTGACACTGTAAAGCACCATCAGTCATTTGCTTACGTGGCTCGTTAAATGCTGACATGATTTTTTTAATTTTCGCTGGATGTGGGACTCACCGTTACTGACATGGATATGGTGGGTCCCACATCAGGTCTAAAAATGCCGCGTTTTCTCCTCCCTCAGATGCAACATTTTTGGACAGAAACGTTGTGTCTCCTTCCTCTTCCCAAACGCAACGTTTGTCCTCTTCCTCTTCCCAAATCTCAAATCCCTAATCTCTTTTACTCACAGACATCACCCTACTTCAATCTTCACAATCTTCTCCCATCTTCTTCTGACACAATCTCATTTTCCTCTTCCTTAATCACTAATCTCCTATTTTCTTCCAACACAATCCCTCATCTCGTGCGCTTTCCGTCTTCTTCACTGTGTGTTTTTCCTCAGATGACATTTCATCATGCTAGGTCATTGTTTTCTGCTTTTATTTTTTCTGTAGCCCATTAAATATGTGTGTTTTTGTCCATTGTTGTCTACCTCATCGTGTTTTTTTTTGTTTTTTAATATTGTACTCCACTTATTGTCGATGAATACACCAACCATTTTTTACTATTTTCCTTTTATGTTTTACTTCTTGTTATTCCTATTATTCGTTAAAGTTGTACCCAACATTAACTGCTATTATGAGCATCATCAATAATTATTGTTCTTTGTTTATATTCCCTGGATTGTCTTATATTTGGGTTTGTCCAGTGAGAAATGCTTAATCACATGGACAACTGAAGGATTCACTTAGTGCAGGAGTGTGAGAACAAAAGCTCATTCCATTGCGGGTTACAATAGAACTTTTTATCACGCACGAGAAGCAATAGTTTCTTAATTACTAGCAAGACTGGTCGAACCTGCTCATATGATATGTCTGTTGAGATGAAATGACATTGTCTGGACAGTTTTCATATCTGTTACAATTCTTACTGTCACATTTCGTACACTTAATAATTACAAAGAGGAATACAAACGTGACCTTCTTATCTTTGAGAGTTAACTTCTCCTTCTTGTGCAGCATATGCAATATCTTACTCTGTTACTTTATTTACACGCATAACTTAAAACCTTAATTATCTACTGCTATCTTGTTTTATTTAGTGTCTTATCAATATTGCATCACCTAGTAGAATTTCAGGACATTTAAAGGATAAGAATGTCTTATGTGCTTGGAAAATCCACAAGCATTAAAAAACAGTAAATTGAAATTGCAGTATTTAAATAACTTTGGTAATTAAACAATTTTGAATCAACTTTGGTTAGCATACATTGAATCTACTATCATGGCTTGAGTCTTAGAAGATAGTAGAACGAGGAAGAACCAAAGGTAGTGGCGATATGCAGAGATTTTTTTTCTCTTTTCCAGTTTTTTCTTCCACAGAAATAGGTAAGAAGTTAAAAACATATATAATTTCTATGAGGAGAACTTCGAATTACTTGCGACTAAAGTAACTGAAGATGGAAAAGTTGGAAAGGCATCGGAGCTTTTGTTGTCTCAAGAGCCCTGATTTGAGCAGATTCTAGAGATGACAGACAAAACAGAACTTAAGTGACAGTAGAAAACGCTAGCAAGAATCGAGAGACGTTACAGTCCATGAAACTCCAGCAATAAGTCGGTAACAGAAGAAACCGTTTTCTGTAAGCATACAGGGGAGGGATTTTAATTTGTTCTTGTCAATATATAATAATTTATTAACTCGTTTCTAGATTCCGCGGCGGCTCCATAATTTAATCCCATTAGTCATAGTAGTCGCCTGTACATCATCCCCATCCGTTCTAACAGTTGACTCCACAAATCTTTTGGTTTTTGTTTCTTTCATTTACTTTCTTCTCTCTTTTCTTGTTCCAAACAATATCTAAACCTTAAGCAAAATTAAAGATTATGATCTACAAAATGCCAAAAGCTAAAACAAATAGGGAAATAATTAAGAGATGAACTCAGAAAGGAATTTAGATAAACAGGTACAGGAAAATAGAAATTTTTACAGGAAATTTCCTTTATTACCATGTCCAACAGTAGCAGACTTCTGCAACTGCAAGATTCTTGAAGGGTCAGCGAACCTTGCTGAGAAAGAGCGAGGAAGATTATCAGGCTCTGTCCAGCCAGTGCCTGGATCAAAGTTCTGAAAGTAGTCGTCAGGTTCATAAGACGCATGAAAAGTCGTAGTCGTCGTTGGAGCACTGAAAATCTTCTTCTTCTCTCTGGTAATCTTTCTCCAAAACACTTGCCACCTTGGTTTCACAGCTTTTCTGTCAATCATTTTGGGACCCTGGGAATCGCTCCTGCCCAGACGAATAGTTTCGGAGGATCTCCATTTTTTCTTGAACACTCTCACCGTGAGGTCTGCGATGCCCATGTTAGGATTCACAAGAAGATGTTGACTAGCATGGTGGTGTAGATTAAGAGAGACTTTATAATTAAAGAACGCGACTTTTCGAGATAACGATGCATGCAATTGCTAATGTCTGCACAGAGGATTTTGTAATGAGAATGGTTGTTGGTAAGAAGAGCGGTCCTTAAGCCCATCTCATATTCACCATATTTTGTACTTAAGTAGATAGGAGGGTTAAGAATCCGTATATTAGGAATCACGAGTCTAGATCTTTTGTCCAATATTATTCTGTCTTATTTTATCTAATAGAATCTTAGTTATTTATTTTGCGGGACCTATATAAATAAATTGCTGAGATGTAATAAGACACCATAATATTGGACAGAAAATCTGAATTCAAGAAACACATCCACCGATCCACGGTCTCAGTTGAGATTCTGCACATCAAATGACTCCATAAATGGAGTCAGAATGATGTACTAGCAAACGGCTGTTTATTTGATAATTGATGAGTTTGCCTTAAGTTGGTATTGTCAATTTTACTAACATGCAACATAATTGTGCTAAAATAGTTTTTATTTGGTACTCCAAATCCAATTTATATAGTAAAAGTTTGATACAATTTTCAAAACCTTAGTACTAGCAATCATATCTTGGAGTAGTATAGTAAATTTTGACTACTGTTAGGACATAAAATTCTCAATGAGTTTGGTTTCCTCATCGAGAAAATGGAGATCGTGAAAGTGATTTTTACTTAAATTTCTTATTCTTACGTAACGAAGGACATTCAAAAGACAAATAATGGAATTTGTCTGACCTATTACATTGCAACAACTCCCCAGCAACTGTAATTTTACAAAGCAGGAGTCCAAGCCATCAGGATAAGATAAATAATGAGTCAAATGGTGCAGAAAATGACAACTGCAAAGCCTGTAAAAATTAACCCTGTAAGGTTCGGACTACAGGGATTTTCTTTTTTTTTTTAAGGAAAACAAAAAAGCAGAAATTTTGTTAAAAGGATATACATGAAACTCGTTGAGAACAATATTTGATGTCCATACTAGTGTATCAACAGGTTTAAAATGTCTCAATATCTTAACAAAATGAGTGCTTGGGTAGTAATTAAGTTAAAGAAAAGAAGTAAAAACAGTATTCAAGTTTAACTTCTATAAGAATAATCTGTGTGACAATTCATTTGCTATACCAATTCTATCGAATGGATGACAGAATATTAATATCATATTTAATACTTTGGATCATCATTATGGTCACTATTAATTTTTTAGTTTGCTCCTTTTTTTTAATGAAATACTATCCTCTTGGCTTAAGTATATATTAATTAATTAATTAAAATTTGAATCTCATATATACATCATAATTAAGCAGTTGTGAATATTTCTTTGATGAAAATGACCAATTACCTACTGAGGTGCTACCTCAATTATATTGTGCACATAGTAATAACAACATGACATCCCTTTAATTTAACTATTTTGTTAGTAAATATAATGATCAAATTATATGAATTATGTTTGCCTATTTACATGTCATTCTTTCACAACTTGGGATAAAATCTATAATGCAATCTACGTATAAACTCTCCACCTCTTTCTAAATTTAGCCTAACTGCGCTGTAATTGAATCTCTAAATGAAAAAGGAAATACAGTACGCTTACTTCGTATCCATAATTCCTAAAAATACAGCTTCCTTTACTTGGATTTCTATAATCCACGCATACCGAAAGTCAAAGTAGACCGCCGAAAGGGTCTAGTTTTGCGAGCGGCGTGCCCCCTTCACTTTTTACTTGCGTCTGTTTCTTTCTAAGATGTTTTATGTATTAGTTTAATGGCTGTCATCATTACAAAAAAATACACGGTTACTGTAAACTCTGTGTACCCACGCAATCATGTTAATGTCCTTTTCAGAGAATTCAAAAAGGAGAGAGTAAAATATTATTAAAGCCGTCAAGCATTATTCCTTCTAAAAAATCACTTAAACATTAAGTACTATAATTAGTAATATTTCTAAAATGTAAATATATCCATTGGACTTTTAATGTCACTGAAAAGAAATATCTTATCTAAGAAAAGGAAATGCTTGCATTTATTAAAACATTAAGAAAATAAAAAGTTGATTTAGTACCGTCGAATATCATATTTAGGTAGAAAAAAGAAAATTTAATAATAAAAATATTGGATCAAAAATTGGTATCGGAGTTATCTAGCTCATCCAATATAACTTTACTAAAACCATGGAAAATATAAAAGATCAACTTAAAGAAATTTCTCAATTAGTAAATAAACTTACACTAAATAACGAAAACAAGCCTTTAAAATATAAACTTATACAACCTATTTTTGATCGAGATGAAATAATTTATGGTTATGAATCCGATCAACAAGAGATATATATGGATTAACTAAAATCAAAAGGTTCAAAATCAGAAAAACAACCTGAAACAAGTCAAAGTGAAGAAAAAAGAAAACGAGAAAATAAATCTAGTTATAACTGGAATTATAAACCTACGAAGAAAAAAGAAAATGAGAAAATAAATCTAGTTATAACTAGAATTATAAACCTATAGAACAAGAAGAATTTAATCGTTTTAAATATTACAAAAAAGATAATAAGATACCAAAATTTCCTATAGAATATACACCAAAACATATAACATTAGGATCACATGAAATCCGTAATTTAGACTGCATTTGATCTGCAAAAAAAATTATTACTTGAATATCTAACATATTAGCATTAGTTATTCAATTAGAAAAACCTTTTGAAGGCTTAACAAATATTAGTACTTTATGAAATTTTATTACCTATAAAACTGTTGGTATAGTATTAAACTTTTTATTAGATAATGAAATACGAATAAAAAATACTACTGATTTTCTTAATGCTATTGAACCAATAAAAACTTTTCATGTAGTTAACAACGAAATTTATAAAGAATTTATTAGAATAGATATAACTTCATACAAACAAAAAATTGAAAATGAAGAAATAAAAAATGTCGTATGGCATTTAGATAATATACGAATATGTGATATCTGTTATTTGGAAGAATGCATTTGTGAATTTAAAATTTATTATTATAAATTAACTTGTACAGAACAAAAAATGTATATACAAATACTTACTCAAAAATTACCTTATTCGATAAATAACACAGTGGAATAATTATTTTTAATAAAACAACATGATAATCTAGTAGCTTATAATCTCAGAGATGCTATTTCAATCGTAAAAGAAGTATTATCACAAAAATGCTTAGAAGCAAAATTACATAAATCACTAAGACATAAAGATATTCAACTTGTTGTTCTAAATATTCGAAAGTACCTCAACAATATGGATGTGACTCTTTTACTTATCAAAAACAAAGAAAACATAAAAATATAAATATATCAAATATAAATGGCAAAAATATCCCACAAACAAATACAAGAAATTCCCATTTAAACCTTATAGAAATTTTTCTAGAAAAAATGCTTATAGACAAACTAAACCAAAGAAAAAATAATGTCCTCAAAATGAGAAAACATGTAAATTTTGGTTATGCAAGGAAGAAGATCATTATGCAAACGGATGCCCAAAAAGAAATCAAAATAAATACAAAGAAAAAATTACTATTTTAAATTCAACTTTTAAATATAATTTAGAACCTATTGAGTCAGACTATGAAACATATTCAACAATCTCTTCGTTATATTATTATGAATTTCAAACTTCAGAATCAGCAACTGAATCTGAATACAATATTTATTCAAGTGATTATTCAGAATAAAAAAAGTTAATGTTTATATAGATACAGGTGCTACTATTTGTATAACATCTAAAACACTATTACAAAACTAGAAAAAAAAACTAAAGAAACCTTTACAAATAAGAATAGTAGAATTATTGGATCTTCAATAACAAGTAGGGTCAGTAACAAAAGAGATTAATCAGTGAAGACCAACCATTAATCTTCTTGAAAAATAAAACATTAATGTCATCCAACCAATTACCCCTCAACAAATTACTCAAACACTTTTATCCCCTGCTCCTTTAAACATTTCAGCTGAACCTATTATCCATTACCCAAATCTGAACAATCAATCTCTCAGAAACAAGAAGATTTTAGAGAATCTAAAGTCTATGTTATTTTTAATGGACCAATGACAGGAATATATGATGAATGGCATAAGGCTTCTTGTTAAATCAAAATGACTTCACGGTTTAATAATTTTGATGATAAGCAAAAAGCAGACGAAAGCCATATGTTGAAAA
>JAOTAW010000001.1:7579835-7590440 GCA_025629945.1 Erythroxylum savannarum | reverse complement strand
AATAAAAAGAAAGTCATTATTGCCCTTTAGCCTATCTCTTATTTTTAACCTCTATCTTATGATAGGCCATAATATGAATGAGACTTTTAGTAAAGCTTCTTGAACTATGCAATCATAATCCATTTGATCTTTTGATTCAAAGTTTTAAATAGCTCTTAATATGATCTATTTGTGAAATTCTTTAAGGCGTGTATCAACCGAGTCACTAAATCATCGATGCAAGTATTTGGGATATAATTTAGGACGTTAACCCATCATAATAGATAATTCCCTGATTTTACAATACCATTGGTTGTTTTTTATGATTTTCTTGACCTTAGCTATCATGTTCTTGGAGATATCACTTAACCATAAGAATCTCCTCATCATCTTTTTTATTTCTTTTATCAAATTCTTTAGGAGTAGGATGTGAGAAAATGTGTATACTATTAAGAATTGAGTTAATAAGTTGAGTCCTTCTTACTAAGGAGAGACCTGCACAAATGGCCAATTCTCCTTTAAATCCTTTTTATGAGTGGCAAGCATTCCCTATATGTTGATCTCTTAGTAGTTCCATGAATGTTTAGGTAGGTGAAAAAGAGGTTCATAAGTTTAAGACCTGTCAAGTTTGATAGCTAACTAGAAAGATCATTAAGTTCATTTTAAACAAATAGGTGATTATTATCCTTATGGATTGAAACTTTTGAGAGCTTACCAAAAATTCAAAGAACTGTCATTAACAAGCTTCCGAAGTTGGCATTTTCTCTAAATAGAAGGAGTAAATCATTAGCAAAGGATAAGCTAGATATTCTCGACTTCTTGTAATGGTTTTACAATATGAAATTACCAATTTGTCTAATGATGCGTGAAATTAATCTAGTTAGAATGTCAATGTTTAATGTGGAAAAAAGGGGAAATAAGATCACCTTGCATTAGACCTTTTCCTTCTTTGATTAGATTTGATGCTTCATCATTCCTTCAATATGCTTTATAAGGTTATGGATATGCACTATTCAATAAAACTTAAGAAATTTGATGGAAATACAAAGGCTCCCATAGTATGAAAGGTGAAGTTCCAATTAATGGAGTTGAATGTTTTATGAATATCAATCTTAATTGCATAACTTTTGAATTGTTGTTTTAAGTTATTGCTCTTATGCCACTAAGATATTGTCATCAATTTGTTTCCCTTGGGTGAATTATTTTTATGATGGATTTATGCATGGCTTCAACATATGTTTGATTCTTGAAGCTAAGAACTTTGCAATAATTTTGTAAATGGTGTTACAATAAGAAGTCAATCTAAAGTCTTTGAGGGAAGCTAGATTGGGAAATTTTGGTATAAGAGTGATGAATGTTTTGTTCAGCTCTTTCAGCATCTTCCCCTTACTAAAGAATCCTAAAATTACACTAGTGACTTATCACATTTGACATAAATTTGCATTTAATCCATCTAGCCTAGGAACTTTATTAGGTTTAAGATCAAACAATCCCTTCTCCACATTTTTTGCATTAAAAATCCTAAGTTTTTAGCTTCATTTTCTGTGATGTGCTTAGAGATACAACACAATAATAGCAACAATAACATCCTAGTAGAAATTCCCCTAAGATGTAGGATTTGGAGAGGTCCATAAATAAGGAACCTTAACCCTAACTAATAGAGAGGTTGTTTCTATATGCTCAAAGATAATGGATTTTGATACATGCATAGAAGAACAACCATTATTGTGAGTGTCAGATTTATTTTGGAAATAGTTATAAGCCTCTTACAAAATCTCATTATAAGATTATGCCATTTGACCATTTTCCTTTAGCAATGAAGCAATTCTATTTATGTTTCTCTTAAATAGAATAGTTATACAAAAGAAGAGAGTATTCCTGTCTCCAACCTTTAGCCACTACACTTTAGATTTTTTATTTAATAAAGAGTTATTCACCTTTAATGCTTAAGTGTAGCTCTGTAATGCATTCCTTCTCCTCATTTAGTTTGGAAGTATCACATAGATGCAATTATATGTCATTGTATGTTTGAATAAGTTTTACTATAACCTCCACCACTGCATAATGAGTGTTGTTGTATCTTTTGTGGTTTAGTTTCTTTAATTCCGTCTTTACCATTTATAGCTTCTTCAAACATATATAAGCTTTTCAGCTTTGGAATTCTAAAGCCATTCCTTTTTTACATAACTTCATCATAACCTTCTATCGTTATTAGGTAATTTATTAAAGCAAAAAGGGGCTATATTCTTATATCTAATGGTCTAGTTATAGATTTCAATAAGTGAGTGGTATGTGAAAAGAAGATTGTTGAAGACCCCCTTACTTTCTAAAAATTTGGTATATTAGAGATCATTAACAAGCAGCTCCTTCTAATTTCTTTCTTATGAACGGGCTCCCATTTTATTTGTAACTCAAAGTGAAGTAGTTACCTTCCAACTCCAAATCAATGACTTTTATATGGTTAATGTGATTCTTGACGTCCACATTGTAGTTCCTTATCTATATGTTACCTTTAGCTTCAAATGTTTGAAGAGTATTATTGAAATAACCTAGGATTATACATAGTGTGTCTATAGAAGCATGGATCTCCCAAAGTTTATCCAATCTCAAAAGCAAGATTAGCTACATACAAAAAAGTTACATATATTTTGATTTTCTCCTATTGAAAACTTATTGTGAGATGTTTGAGTTGATTAGTAACCATAAGCTGAGAAAACTCTAATCTATTTAGATCATAAGCGATTACAATTCTTCTCTTATGTTATCAAAATCAACTGGATCATATTATGATGCCTTAATTTTGTCATTATTATTTCCAGAATGAGTAAAAGGTTTATTTGAATTTATTTCCTTATTAGCCTCTGATTTATTACTATTATGGGTTATTTGCATTTATTTCCTTATTAGCCTCTTATTTATTATTATTATTATGGGAATCATCCAGAATTGTTACTTATTTTTCTTTCTTATAATCCTTTTCCTGTTTACCTTTGACTTTATCCTTCATAATAGCAATTTCATCTTTTCTTTTCTTTCAGTTCAACAAAGACTTGATTGTGCTCCTTGCCATTGACAACCTCACCTTATTTAGGTTGATCTAATATTACCATTTCATAATAATCTTTAGTTAGAAAGTCTTACCTATTGGCTACCATTTTTTCCTTAGTGGCTTAAATTTAGTTATCACTGGTATAAGACTATAACCATATCCTCAAACATTGTTTCATCATCCCCTAGCATTATAAGTGTTATTAATTCTTGGAATTCCTAGTATAATTTGACTACCACATAAATTCAGGTATAACCTATCCTCTTCATCATCATTATAGCTTCATCTATGCATATAAGTTTCCTGATGTGGTTTGTTAAGTGACTTGCGCCCTTAGTTTACCAATATTATAATGGTACATTATTTATATTAATCCATATATAAAACCTACTTCTGCTTCAACTTCTCTATTATAGGCTAGGTTTCTATTTATGAAGAAAGATAGGTTTGTTGTTTACATGCCATGTTATAGCCTTAATGATTCGTTATGCATTTTCCTCTTAATTAAACTTAAAAAGGAAAAGATTTTCCTTATGACTAAGAACCAATTCCTATTCTTTTTCTAGATATGTTATTCCTATTTATTCATTAAAAAGTTGGATGTTTGTATAAGAAGAATCTAACTAACATATATATCATTTATTTTCTCCATTATTTAATTCCATTAAGGTAATAATGTAGCTTTTCTAAGGGGGAAGAGTCCTATATTACTTTATGGTCTTAAACTGCAAAGTTAGGTTGTTGAGTAGAAGGCTAGGATATGAGGGTTTATGTTGTTAGTTTTGTTTGGAGCAAACGAGGTGAGGGACATATTGCTAAAATAAACAAAGAAACATAGGGGAAACATAAATTTCAAAAGTCATTCTAAAAGAGAAAAGCTAACATAGGTAGGAAAATTTTGCCCTAAGTGGAAGAAGGAGAGAGGCATACAAGGAGTTTCTTAAAGCACTAAAGGCACTCAATCGAAGCCCCATAAATATAGAGAAGCACTAAGAATGGAAGAATGCTAGAGGTAAAAAACTAGCAGGTGATAGACAATTATTTGGCTATATTTATATACCCATATTTAATGTATTTTGCTTGTTATTTAAGAGTTTTATAATATTTCTAGAATGTAATTTGCTTCGAGTGTATTTTTAGGTAATAATTGCCTTCATAGACTAAGAGAAGATGTATTCAAGTGAAATTGTGGCGTGGAATAGAAGAATTGGAGCAATTGTGGAGATATACAGTCATGTATAGTGATCATTTAAGTTATCGTAAACATATAAAGCTTCAAAGACACAATTCATACCTGCATAGAGTTTCACACATGTGTATGTTGACATACACATCCATGTATGTTGCACATGTAAGTCTTTATAACCATGTAAAATCACAAATTGAGGTATTTTTAGAGATACATAGTCACCTAGACTATCATAAAAACCTTAGTTTGTTGATGTATAAGGATAATGAGAAGGCTAAATCTAGGGATCTTATTTGATTTGAATTCCTTTGATTTAAGGAACTTGATTGTAACATCCCATTACCCATGTTAAGGCTAAAATAGTATATATGAGAATTAGAAAGTGCATTTAATGCTTATGCAAAATATGGCATACATATACACATAAATATTGGGTTTTGCACATTGAAATGATGGTACATGCATTCATTGATATTTTCCGGGAATAATTGGTTTATAAATGTGAATTGTGGATTTTAGTGGTCTTGAAAATTAAATTGGAGTGTATTAAAATTTATTTAGAAATTTTGATGATATTTTGGATATTTTGAAAATTTGGGGTATTTTGGACTAGGAAAAATGTAGAAAATAAGAGACAAATAGAAGTGTGACATGTGGACTAATTATAATAAGACATATGGACTGATTAATGGATGACCAAATGGCTTACATGCATTGGTGACATGTGGCAGTGTATCATAATACACATAGTCATGTTTTGGTATAGCAAATTTTCTGCAGCTCTTAACGAAAACACAACTCACAAAACTCTCTCGTTGTTCATTTGTTTATCCATCACCTAAACATCTAGTGTTCATGTTTGTGTATTTAGCCTTTGATTCTTACATCAAATTAAGCTTTATTCTTGTTTCTCTTCATCTACCGGAAGCTCTTGTCCACCCTAACTACTGGAATTTTGTTGAATTAAGTAAGTTATGTTTTGAACTTTATAGTATCGTGAATGGTTTTTTTATGATGTTTGAGTGTTTATAAATGGATACATGCTTAAGTGGTGAGGGAAGAATTAATCTTGATAATGGAAAGTTTAAGCAAAAAATGAAAAAAATGCAGAAAGTATGAAATATGCATAAGTGATGATCGGTTTTTGAAGTTTAATGTTTAATCTTGGATTTTGAGTTGTTTGAGAGTAAGTTGAATTGAAATGGGAGTAGAAATGCAGAGGTAATACTGAAAGTATAAGTTAGTGTTGATGGATTAAGTAGAAGAGAGGAAGAAGAAGAGAAAACTTCTGCAGTGAATCTAGAAAATGGATCAAGTGTTATGAAATGCTTAATATATTCATTTTGGTTCATAATTGGTTTTAGGTACAAATTGGAAGTACAAGTACTAAAATGAGCTAAAAGCACATCCTTGGAATCATCCTCTTGATGTTCAACCTTATTTGCCTTTTTGGAACAAGAAGGCGATGAATTAGGATAAATGTATGAAAAGAAAATGAAAGAAATGAAGTTATTGTACCTTACTTGATCGTACATGAAACCGTGTAACTCACTAGAAGCATGTAAGACCATAAAAATGCAATTTCAACACAACCTACAACCTACACTACCGTGTAAGTGAGATACATGATCGTGTATCAAGCCATGTATCTCACCAAGGCCATATAAAAATGCAAATTGTGACATTTTTTATATACACGATTGTGTATCCAATTGTGTATCTCCCAAAACCCTAATTTTTGCTATAAATAGATAGTCAAATGGTGAAACAAGGTATGAATTATTTTAAAAGAACAAAAGCAGGTAGAAATGTTACTTCTTTAAGATCTATGGATAGCTAACATTCTTCCTTCCGGTTTGGAGGGGAATTTGAGAATAAAGAGCACATTTTAGGCATCTCTTTATCTTATAGTGTTATTCTATCTCTATAGAAATTGTTTATGTTATTCATTGCTTAATGTTTTATGTATTCATGTATGAATGATTAATGTTCTCATTCTTAATAGATTATTTATGTATGGACTCATCGCCATAACCTAGATTACAAAACGTAAGCATTATAACTCTAATTTATTTATGGTAACTAATGGTGGTGAATCATTAAGGATAAGATAGTATAGGTTAAATGACCTGAGCTTGTATAGTTGTTTCCTAGATTAATTTATTTTCATAGTTTATAATATAGTTTTCCTACTACATCTAAAGAGATTATTCTAAGTTGTTTGATAGCTAGGTTTAATTAAAGAGCTTATTTTGATTAAATATGACCTAAGGGGAAAACGGGGTTAATAGAGCTTATTTGTAACATCCACATAACCCCTGAGAGGATATGCAAGTGTCACACAAAATAGTATAGAAACATTTCATAACATACTAAACATTTCTTACATGCATTCCCAGAAACGTAAGCAAACATATATTACCTTTCATTAAAAGTTGATTTTAAATAGAACACATCAAGCATATCATATTTATCCAAATATATGTCATAATTTCAAAAGACAACCCATATAAAGGTTATTACAAATTACTTACAGGATATTACAAACCTTATCCACAAATATACAAAATGTCTCATTACATTGAAATAGATCTCAAAGTTAAACACAACATAGATTTAATCAAAAACAACTCCCAAAACAGAACACATTCTTCGTTGACTACTGCAGTTGTTATTGTCCCAGCCTTCAAACCCTCCTATTTAAACCTACATGAGGCAAAACTACCGTGCTAAGTATAAAGCTTAGTAGAGAATAAACTAAACAGGATATAAGCAGATAACTGTTTCAAACAGTCATCCAAACATTCTCATATTCAAAATCACATAAGATTATAAACAGTGTTTACTTATCCAATTTCAAACCAACCCAACATATCATGATTCTCAGAACAAAATATAACATATCAAAACAGGTTACATATTAGCTTCAGAGAAAACTCACCAATTTCAATGAATAAGTTCCAACACAATCTCAAATATCAAACTCCTCGGACACTTGATGATCCAGAAATTAACACAATATCATCGCAGAAATTCCCAATTCACAAACATCCATATCTAATTCATAAAACATAAGCATTTGGAACTCATTCATTTATGAACACACTAAGCAATTCAATATTGTATTCATCATTATTAAACCATGTATTGTTTATATTATCATCCCAATTAATAATGAATAATTAAATTAAGTGTTACTCAATTAAATTCAATACCAATTTAAGTTTATAACACACCTTAAACAAGCCCATTTAAGTCCTATTATACCAAATAAATTTACTTAACCTTATACATTTCATCAATCACATAAAATCCCATTTTTTCACCTTCCTAATCATTTCCTACAATTGTGGGATAAGTGACTTGAAACCTTCAAACAGCTGTTTTCACAGGACACGTTTTTGGATCAGTTTTGTATGGCCATTCTAACCTAGAAAATAACATTTTTAGACAATATGTTGTTCTAAATAAATGTTTCTTTATGTATTAAATTTCAAACAAAATAAAGTTAATGCAATTTGGTTGATTATTCCGAGAGTTATACCCAAAATATTACAGACTATTCTCAACCATAGACAGCAACCATAACTCAACTTCAAGCCAAATTTCAAAACCCTTGATGATAGAAATAAAATTCGATTCCTTCATGAAAATTTTAGATATATTCATCTAGTTTAATCTGAATTTAAAAATCATCTCATTTGGATACCTAAAGGTTACAATATGGCTAAAATACCGATACATGTTCAGTGGAACTACTCCTTCTAACAAGTATCCAACATGTATCAAGTTTCTAACCTCAATTATTTCTTAATTCAGTACACATTTTATCCACTTGAAACATCAAACAATACATGTTCTAACATGATACCAAGTTTAGTATTCCCTTACCTCACTAAACTTCAAATTCAACTCCAAGAATCCAGCTAAACTAAGCTTCCAAACAACCAACACATACCAAAATTTAATGTGCAACTTTCAGCATCAACAAGGTAATAATACATAGAATCACAAGACCTACTTCTTAATGGAATAACTTACAAAGCTTCCTAGTGTTAACGATCAAAACTCCAGCAGAAGTCCAGAAATTGAGAGAAGATGGGAGGTTTCGGTGGAGAGAAGAAAGCAAAATGAAGAAAGAACAAAATATAAAATGTTTCCAGCAGAAACTTGCTTTATCACCATCTAGGTGTCACTCCCACCATAAGGCATATGTCTTTTTTGCATGTGTCACATATGTCCTACATTTAAGCTACCATTTTTCACACTTCCACTAAACCATTTGTCACTTAATGAATGTTGCCAAATGCCACAATTTAATTAGGCCACTTGTCACTTTATTAACTATGTCATTTGTTAATGTATCAACTATGTCAAATGCCACTAACTCATAGGCTTAATCATTCCAATTTTTATGTACCAACTTATCTTGTCTCTTGACCATATTCCCAGTCCAAATGTGCATTTAAATACCTCAATTCTCTAATGGCTTCAATTAATTCCAATTCACTAACTATGGTCCATCAATATCAAAATGCAAGTCACATGCCTTTCACTTTCAAATCATAACACAATTTTAACTCATATCATGCGTGTACTTTCATAAATATGTAACATTTCATCTAGGCTATATTTTGGGGCCTTACATTATTGTTAATCTACTATTAATAGTTTCGAAGAGATATATACGAACAACATAAAGATTAAATATGCTCATTTGTGTGCAACCGAGATTGAACCAAGAACTAGATTTTAAACTCTTTCATCAATCTTATAATTTTTCCACTGATTGATTTAAATTAATTTCAATAGTTTAATTTTACTTTATTTTGTTTATCAATATCAACCAAACCCCCTTATATCCTAAACACCAATTTAGCCACTACAAAGCTACACATACACTCTTTATGGATACGATCCCTACTTACTATAGCTTCAAATTTAGTGTTAGGTTTTATTTTTAGTGTGTTCGATGCGCATCAAGAATTTTGGTGCCATTACTGGGGAGTGAAGTGCTTTAGTTTTAAATTTAGTTTTTTTTTCAATTGTTGTTTTGTGTGTGTATATATATATATATTGAAGGAAGTTGTTTTGTATATATTTATTTATAATTAGTTTTTACAATTATTTCTTGATCTTTTCGTGTTTGTTAGTTTTTGTTTATGGTAGTGACAATATCTCCTTATCAACCCTGTACAATTTGATCCCGAGATTGAAAGGACACTACGAGGACTACATAGTGAAACTAGAACAACTCCGAGAATACAACAAGGAAGTGAACTTGAGGAAGCCATGGGCTATCCAAGAACCATACAAGAGTTGGCTGCTTCAGACATAACTCAAAGGCCTTTATGCATCACTTTTCCAAATTTTGTTGAACATGTTACTTTTAAGCTTAAATCTAGTTTAATCCATCTTTTGCCCAACTTTTGTGGTTTTGTAATTGAGGATGCTCATAAGCATTTGAAAGAGCTTAATATGGTCTATGGTTAATAGTTTCAAAGAAAGGTACAAGAACAACATGACGTTTGATTATACACATTTTGTGTGAACGATGAGATTAACCTGGGAGCTAGATCCAAAACCTATTGATTAATCCTTGTACTTTTGCATTGTTTGATTTGTTTTGTCTTCAATAGTTTAGTTTTACTTTTTGAGCAAATTATTGGCCCATCAAATAGGTGCATAGTCATAAGTTAATGGTAACAGAGATGAGGATGCATCATTGGATGAGTAACCTTACTAGAAAAGATAAGGTCAGGAATGTAACGATAAGAGACAAATTAAAGGTGGGGAATATTAATGAAAAAGTAAGAGAGACAAGACTTAGATGATTCAGACATGTTAAAAGGAAAAATTCTAACGCTCTAGTAAGAAGATGTGAGAAGATTATACTTAAAGGCTATAAAAGGGGGAAAAAAAAGAAGGCCTAATAAGAACTGAAGGAGGTGATCAAGAATGAAGTGACTCTGTTACAACTTTTCGAGGACATGACCTTCAATATAAAATTTGGTGTACTAGGACAAGAGTAAAGAATCTCACATAGAGGGTCCCTCTCTTTTTCATAGGTCTTTTAAACATTTTCCTTTCTAGTCTTATGTCTTATATTTAACCTAAATATTTAATATGTAGAGTTCCCTCTTAGTTATTTAGCCTAAACATTTTCTTATTTAGCCTAAATATTTTCTTGTAATGGCTTGTTTAATTTATTTATTTACTTGCTTCCTTCCTTATTTATGTATTTATTTACTTATTTTATCTTTTATTTTTGTTCTTTAACTTGTTTTATATTTATTGTATTCTTTATTTTATTACTTATATTTATATTTATATTTATATTTATATTTTATGTCTATTTATATTTATATTTATTTTATTTTAATTATTA
>JAOTAW010000001.1:7565867-7579735 GCA_025629945.1 Erythroxylum savannarum | reverse complement strand
TTTTATTTTAATTATTATTAATTTATTATTTTAATATGTATATTTTTTCAAGTAGGTTTATCGAAAATAGTCTCCTTATCAGTTAAATATAAGGTTGTATACTTCTGGACTTCTTAACCCTATGTATTAGCAGAACTTTCACCGGGTTATTGTTATAGTAGCAGTAGTTTAGTTTTACTTTATTTTGTTAATTGAATTAAACTAACCCCCCTCCACCCTAAAAAAAAAATCCTATACATTGATTGATTCATTAAAAAAGCTACAATTCTGGTGTGTTCGAAACGTATCGAGCAAAAATAAAGCATTTGATGCCCATTGAGTGATCATGATAGGTTGATCTTGAGAAGTGTATAATTGACGATCACATATTTACATCTTTTTTATTTTATCAAACTATGGAACCAAAATACTTACCTTTATTATAGTATAACTACGTTCTAATTTTGATTACATAAGTCTTTCAATAATGCATGAGATGGAACCAAAATAGTTACCTTTATTATTGTATAACTACCTTCTAATTTTGACTACACAAGTCTTTCAATAATGCATGAGAGTATATAATAGTAACTATTAACCTTAGTTGTAATTTTCCAATCTAAAACCACTCTCGGAAGGACCCATAAGGTTTTTAAACCCATCAAAGTACATAACAACCTAAACCCTTATAAGATGAAGCTAATAATAGTAGACTAGCAAATCATGGAAGATATGTAAACAAAAACAAGATAATAGTCTATCTGTCATACAACATAATAGACCAACGCCATCTAACTTATCATCAGATCAAGATCAAGAACATACTTACATTGGCCTAAACAACTCTTTTATTAAAGGAATATAGATGGAGTCATTTCCACCAAAATTCAAACTGTCATCATTGGATGCTTATAATTGGATGATAGATCTAAGTGTGCACATGATGTGATTCAAACAAATGATGCATCTGTAAAAAGTGATGGATACATTTAAATGTTGTGTTATGATGTGCTTTTCTATTGTTATAAATTTTCTCTATTAGAGGTTGATCCTGTAAAAAGCTATATAGATCTAAAGAAACTCTTTTATTAGTACCTAGTCTAAATAATTAATAAAGATAATTTTTTATTATTTTTTAGGTCTTACAAGAAAAAAAAACAAACCTAAACAAAGATATAACTAAGAGAATAAAAAGAAAAGCAAGAGATCAAATAGAGAAAATGATGATAATTAATGCTTAGAATACTACTTTCCCTAGTATCATTTTTGATGTTATGATTCAGTTAACTTAGAATAGATTTATCATCTAGATCGACATGATTTTCTAGACTATAAAATTGCACTTTCTCAAGCTACAAATGTCAAACCTCAAAGGTACCACAAAATGTCAACATCTAAGAGTGTCATACCTTAAAGGTCTTACAAAATGTCAAATTCTCAAGATGTTAGACTCAAAATTTCATAATCCAACAATGATAGGAAGAAAACATCTACTCAAGCAAAACAAACTTTTAAGTAAGGGAGACATGAAGAGGGACTTCTATCAATTATAAATTGTTTAAATCAAATGTCAAAAGTTGTTGAAGATCTAATAGAGAACAATGGAGGATCATTGAGAAAGAGTAGAACAAAGAAAGCTGAAGAAGATCTCAATGACTTAATAGTGGATCTTTATGTAAAAAGTAAAGCTTTGCTACTTCAAGAGACTAAATTTAAGCCCATAATGTTGAATCAAGTGAAGTAGCAAACTATGGAAAGAGGAAATACAATGCAATTAACACCAATGTCATATTGGTGTTTGATACCCATCTTACACTAACTTTTTAGAATGGAGACAAAAACAAAACGATACCAGAGTGGTACTTGTGATCGACACTGGACTTGTCCATGTTGAGCACCTATTAATTTTACAAACTAGCCCACACTGGTGTAGAAGTTGAACCGATATCAGACTCATTGATTATATGTTTTAGTTTTTTTATTTCATATTTCAATTTAGTAAAGGATTAAATTATTCCAAAGTTATTTAGTTTCTTCCATTCTTAGGTATTTTATATTATTATTCCAATCCCATCATTTCTGTGAGTGTGGCAATTCATACCCTTCTTTTTATGTTTTGAGTCCATTTTTTTAAATCAATTTTGCCTTAATAGAATGGTCATCGATCCTTGTTCACATTGATATCAGTGGTTTCTATCTTGAGTTCTTTTATTCATATTTTCAATATTCTTATGTCTTTTTTACCTTACATTCAATTTTCTTTAGTGATCAAGAATAATATGGCTCTGCTGGAACTTATCGAGGACATAACCCACAATAGAAAGCTTTGATGTACTAGGATACAAATAAACGATCTCACATAGAGAGGTCTTCTTGTTCTCTTAGGTTTTCTAACCATTTTCCTTCAAGTCTTTAATTTTATAACTAGCCTTAATATTTTGATTTAACTTAAGTGATTTCTTATTTAATCTAATTACTTTCTTGTAATGGTTGGTTTGATTAATTCTTGTACTTTTCTTTTTTTTCTATTTTTTATTTATTTATTTTATCTTTTATATTAATCTTTACCATGTTCTACATGTACCGTATTGTGTACTGCATTACATATTTTTATATTTTTATCTATATGTATCTATTTATATTTTGTATTATCATTATTTTGCATTATATAAGGGTCTATCAGAAACAACCTCTTTATTGAATAGGGATAAGACTGCAAAGTACTGAACCTCTTCAAACTATGCGTCTCAACAAGACTCTCAATAGGTGGTGGTGGTGCTATTGTTGTTATTCAATTTTCTTTAGTGTTCTTTTTGTTATTGATCTTGATCGTCATCAATCTTGATTACTTTTTAAAAAATGATTCATTAAAAATGGATTATTTTAAGTTTCTTATTTCTTAATTTTACAAGTTAATAGAAAAAGAATAATAAAATAAAATAAAATCATATTCAATTAAGAAAGTCATCAACAAGGTTTTCTCAAAAGCAGTACCTAAAAAAAGTCTTCAAACATACAGAAAGGATTGGTAGACTGCATCATAGAACAAATTACTCTATTCATCATTTACATTATGTTTTCATGCTGTTATTCTTTTTGTAGTTTTTGTTTTGTTGATTTATTCTCCTTCTTTATTTGGCCTACCTGGATTACCAAAGCTTTAGTTTCTTATTTTTTTAGTTTCCATATTTTTTTGCCTCTAGTTACATTTTTCTTAGTTTTTATTTATATCCAATTAAGTGGATTATTTGACCAAGAAGAAGATTATTTGCACAAAACCTATAATCAAACATTTAGATCGTGAGGGAGAATGAATTGTGACATAATCAAAGAAACTATATCATTATTTTGGATAAATATACTTTTTCTAATTAAAATTTTCCATTACAACAATACATTTAGATTCATTTGAAAAAATAACCAAAATTAAGTTCACGTGTTACATGAACTGAATAATTATCACAAAGATATTCGCTCAACTAATAATGACTCATTTTTTCAATTTATTCCTTGGGCGTGTTAGCCAAGGGAAAAGATCCTCAGTATCCATAATCCTGTACCAATTCTGTTCCAGACAATCTCATCCACACATTTCTCTAGCTCACACATATTTGTGTGAATGAGATTGTCTGGAACAAGGTTAACACAGAGTTATGGGTACAGAAAATTTGATCCCGTTAGACAACTCCACAATATCCATTACCTTTCAAAAGGAACTATTAAAAGATGATTAACATAATAATAGCAAAGAGCCTCAACTCAAATAACATATACTCCCTAAATGTTGACTTAAAACCTTCAAGTCGAAGTAAATATAATTGCCAGCGCAGCAAAACCATGTAATTTATTTATCAAAAAAAAAAACCATGTAATTTGAAAATAATTCAGAACAGAAATTACAGAGTCGGATCTTTCCCAAAAAAAAAAAAAGTTTCAGGGCCAGGCCAATGTTCCCTTCGCCCTCCGCCTACAGATGTTCAGTCACATAAACATAGTTGCTTGGCCATGTGGGCTGAAACTAAACACAGTGGTTGGGCGGCAAACAAACAACTAGGGGCTTTTCGAAAGGTTCAACTTGGGGCTTTAAGTTTGCGTTCCCAGAGCGGAAAGCAATACTCGGAGATGCATCGCTTCCCATTTCCACTCTCATGTTGAAACATTAAAAATAATGGTCAACTTGTTAACGGTTTTGCAGTATCTAAACACGTTCATCGAATGGACATATTAGAAGTATTCAGCCATTATTGTTTTTGATGCTTGATCAACCTACTTGTACAATTTAGTGCACGATGTCCAATAACTATTACTCTTAGCTTACGTGTATGTAAATAAACTGGGAAGAACCTCAAAAATAATCAAATTAAAATGTGCAGGACAGCACAAGTTAAAGAGGTAAAGATGATTTCCAACGGAACCAGAAATTGGTCTGATATAGAGGAAATTGCTGTAACCATCACCTCCAGCTTCCCCGGGTTCTTCCTACTTCAGTCAGTACTAGTGTAGAATTCGTTGCAACTTTTTCCCTTAAAAGTAGCAAAGAGATATCCATAGCCTCCTTAAGCGTCAAACATTAACAAGCTCATGTTATTTGCAGAGATGAGACTATGTCAGAGATCTCCCAGCCCATTCCCGTTCTCTTTTTTTATGCTTTGCTTGCATCCGATTAAACTTTTCCCTTCCCTTCTCCAAGAGAGGATCATGTACAACATAGTCATTTGGGTCATCTTTCCGAGACATCTTATCCTGTTACAAATAGAGCAAGGAAATTGTCATTAAATTTGAGGAGATGATCTAATTCATCGTAGTTCATCAATGATATAAATGAGCTTAAAGTTTATAAAAGAAATAAAAAAGGAAGAATTAGTCAACCATAAGCTTTAATTTGATGGGATAAAAGTTGAGAATTGAATTGACAGCAAGAACAATAAGAGCTGAAATTTAGATTTTGTTAGGATTAAAATTCCTTATTAAATAGGAATTAATAATAAGTTAAATATGTAACTCTAGTTTAGATATGTTATCCTAGTTTTTAGTACTTATAAAATTCTTATTAAAATAGGATTTAAATTTATTAGGAATCCTTTCCTACTAGAATAAAGGTTCTAAAAATTTCTCTATAAATATGAATAAGAAGTATCCTGAATTTTTTCTACAAGCTTGAATTTTCAACTAGAAAATATAAAGCTTTTTTCTAAGAGTGAATTCTTAGACCCTAGGATCGATTTCTAGTTCCCTACTCTCCATTGTTTGTGGTCTTCACTAAATTCTAGCAATTCTAAGCTAAAATTCCTAACCATACTAACGTAAATTCCTGAAAAATTAAGCCCTAAAATCCTAACTCAAAATTTCGAGCAAACAAACCCTAAAAACCCGGCTATACCTAATCTGAAATTTTAGTATTCTAAGCTAAAATCCAAACTTGAAACTTGATATTCTAACAACTTAGCATCAGCCATATTTCTCAATTTTGTGTCTTAGCAACTTGATATTTGTCCTACATCAATCAAGGTCTGTTTGGTTTTAACAATTAAAAAATTCACATGAAAAGAATCCCAAGGTCTTTGCTTCTATGTAAATAAGCTAACGTTTCTAACATCAATATTTCTGGTCATTATCATAACTTAATCATGAATTCTAACCTCAATATTGTATAAAACCTATCTTAAAAAGAGCGATAGTACATGCTTTTAGTTGTGTATTGAATTAATTAAATTTACAACCAAAATGTTATAAACGAAAAAAGTCAAGTGAAATGATATTTTAAACCTTTGTTTGGATTAACTTGAGAAAGCTTCTTTTTCTTGTTTTTGCACCATGAAATTAGGAAGAGAGATGAGACAAAGTAGCCTTCTATTGTCTAGGGAACCAAAAAACTGAATAGAACTGAATATTAAGACAAGAACCACAATTTTATCACCAATGTTAAGCTACTAAAACATCAGATTAAAGACAAATAACTACCTTTTTGACACCAATTATAACCTTCCTTTAACTTCCTTTCAAATTTAAGAACTGAATATTAAACCAAGAACCACAATTTTACTCGTTAAAAAAAGAATTCAGTATTCAAATTGGCATTGTTGATTCTAATTTTTCTGAACACAACTGAAATTTGAACTCTTACAACCAGTTCTAGAGAACACATAGATCTATGTGACATCATTTCAATTCTCAGGGTGGGCCAAACAATTTGAACAGCTCATTTTTCACTGTATTCTTTGTTACTTTCAAGTGCTAAAATTTTAGCTGTAATTAAACCTAAAACTCAATTCTCCTATTTTCTTTATCCATGCTTTCTTCCATTTCACACAGAATTATCATTTAGATGAAACAGATGAGTGGCACTCTTTGATTTCTTGAGTGGAAACCACAACATTTGGAGTTTGATATTGCAATCATCTATTCCTTTATACTGCATGGGTACTAGTTAGTGTAAAGCAAGATCACTTCCACCTGGATTCCCAATGGTTATAATGAACAGAATATCAACCAAGGAAAAAGATGCAAGCCACTTATGGGCCAAACCAGTATAAGTGCTCATCCAAGGTTTTTCCCTTTTCCTTTACTACTTATATTTGTACCATACAACTATGTGAATCCTGTTACAAGTGTGCTAATATCTGGCCTACAAGGAAACATGATAGGATGCTACCACTCTGATTAACTATTTGACAAAATCGAGACAGGAAAGGAATCTCCTGACTAATTAAAGTGACGGAAAGCAAACTACCAAGAATCAAGTGGAGGGTAACCAGAGACAAGTAGAAAGGGATACAAACTGGAGATATCCTCATATAGGAATGGGTTCCTTGTTCCTATCGCAATGACTTCACATTGTAACATGGTCAGAGATGTCTCACAGAATGTAGAAAGAAGCATGCAACATTAAGCCCTCAAGCTTGAGCTAAATTATTGACAAGCAGGGAGAACCAAAGCAAATAATAAACGAGAGAAGCAGAGAGAATTTGTACAAATAGAAAATGAGATGATTTATAATAAAGGGGTACAAGATAAACTTAGTGTAATCTCAAGATGAATCCCTTCATGTGGACCATGGTTCTAATCAAAAATGAGAATTATGGTGAACAACTAAAGAATGCCTCTGGGTGCATAGTAGGATTTTTAAGAGCCAAAACACTATAAATAATTGCATTCTGTTTTCTACTATTGAATATTGCCCCAGGCTTGTGACCCTTGGACATACCAAAAGCCTTCCCAAGCATGAGCAGATCTATAAAAGATAAACAGGTGAAAAACTTACTTTGCCCAGTTCTGGTTCAAACTTGAGGGAGACTGTACACCAGTTAGACAAGTCTTCTCTGTCAGCCTCTCCAGACTTGATATTTGAGCTAGTAGCCTTTGTAGACAAGTTCTTCTTAAAATTCTCAAGTCTCGCTAAAACCTGATGGATATTGAAACCAGAAATATTAAAGGAATAAGCTCATAAAGAATAATTAAAAATTAAAGTCAAATGCGAAACAAGAAAACCATATATTGAAAAGATGCATACAGCAGTGGTGATAATGCAAAAGGGGTTTCCTCCTTTTTCAATCACAGAACTCTATATTTTTTCTAGCAGAGAGGACATGATGAAGAAAATTACAAAATTCTAAAAGCAATATAAAAATAGACAAGTGTACTGCATTTGAAATTTTGAGGTGATCGATATGTTAATTCCAGAGTTTGTTCCAAGCCTGATCAATATTTTTTTCTTATTTCCCCCCTATCCCCCCTATCTCAAAGCATGCTCTACATGGGATAATGCTAATAATGCAAAAGCCATAGCTTGTGCATTGTCTATCACTTTATATCAATGATAATCCCCATATCTCCCGTAAACTAAGACAGTGTCAAAAGGCTTAGTGACTCAAAAAGTGTTATCCTACCAAAGACAATAAGAGGGAATGAAGTTAAATTAGCAAGCAACGAATCCAAAACAAAACAAATGACATACATCACTCTCACGTCCCTGAAGTCGGCGCTTCTTCTGTTTGTGCAGTAGTCTTCCCCTTTCAACTTCACCCATCAATTGCAGATCTGCATCAGCATTTGCTATCCTCTCAGCTCTAGCTTCTGATCCTATCCCCTTTTTCTTCAATGCCAATTTCTCAACTCTTGGTTTGTCTTCATCAATGGTTTCAGTTGTAGCCCTGGCAAGCAACAAAAACAACATTGGTCCTCAAGATTTTGCAGTTACAAAACAGATATGACCAGCACAGAAGAGAGAGAACTCTTAGCAGAAGAAAATATTGACAAAGAAGAAAATTAAACAAATACACACAACGATCGGCAAAAAAGAGAAATTGCAGAAAAAGCAAACGGATCAAACATCTCCAATAGAAGCAGGTCATAGAAGTTGTTAAAAGCTTCAGTACAGATGCAGCATTGGGTGGTTTAAGGTTTAAATACCATTCAGCTTCATCCTAGAAGCTGAACCATTCACACAGGATTACCCATTTTATTTTTCTTCCCTAACTTTCAGTAAAGGAGCATTGTAGGACAGCAAGAGAAAAGTTCTAATGCTATTTGGAAGTAAAGAGTGGGGTTGTCAAAGGTCTAAGAATTTAGATTTAAAGAATTGTGACAGGTATCATTGTTTGGCTGCAAACAGGAAAAAGGAAAAAGCAGAAAAGGAATAGATTACTAGCATCGCTCAAGTAGTGTTTAGAAACCACCCCTAGGGAAAGAAAGTATCACATTACAACTTCAAAAGCTGGAAATATCACATTTGAACAATTTTTAGAGGGAAAAAAAAAAGTAAAACTTACAATTCCTGTACAAGGGCTAATGACAATTCTTCCAAATCAAATTCAGATTTTAACTGAACCTAAAAGAAAGATTATACTTAAACATAACTACTATGAACCGAACTGTAGAAGGAAAGGAAAAACAGAAGGGGAAAGAAAAACATAATTCCTCCATGTACATTGCAATTAACAGGCATGGATCCAAATTATCATCTAATTTCAAATCCCTATCATCAGACCAAAACACAGCCTCAAGCCTGCAAATCAATCCTCTCAGTTCTTAATGGGATTTGGCAGAAGTCACATTGACAAATAGCATGACAACCAGCATCATGTAAATCTGGATTTATTTCATGAAGCCTATTTTACACTTCAAGTTATACCATTCCAAGTACATGTGGCATAGACAAAATACATTTTGCGGTAGAAATTTATCACACCACCTTAATAGTGGCAACTCTAAAAGTTTAAAGTTTTATTTCCTTAAGAAGATCTTGGATTTGGAGTTAAAATTGAAATTAACAGTATGCATCAAATCATAATCTAATTTCATCAAAACTTACAATTCCTTTACAAAGGCTACTGATAATTCAATCCAAATAAAATTCAGACTTTAACTGAAAGGCTACAGACAATTCAATCCAAATGAAATTCAGACTTTAACTGAACCTAAAAGAAAGATTAAACTTAAGCATAACTACTATGAAACGAACTGTAGAAGGAAAGTAAAAAAAGAAGGGAAACAAAAAACAGAATTCCTCCATGTGGATTGCTGTTAGCAAGCATGAGCATCATGGTGAAGGAAATAAACCTCTATTGGTTTATGCTAGGCGAAGGAGAGAGAAAGAGTAGCAGAAACAGTTTTACGGTTATAACTGATTAGCAATTGTATACGGTTATAACTGATTAGCAATTGAGTGGCATAATAGCTGCTATATATTACTATGGGAAATAAGGGGAAGGTATCGGTTTTTACAATCATTGTTGCATTTAGCACTTTCGGCATTATGCTGGGACAGAGCTTGAAAACTCTGTAATTTCATACTTCAATACAACAGTCTTATTCTATTCACTCTTTGAGCTCCTAACTCATCAATTTGGTGCGGTGAGCGTGGAACTTATTCGAAGAGAGGCGCAAACCCCGATGACAAATACACGCATGGAAAACAGGGTGGACACGATGGAGAGGAGCCTGGGAACCTTAGAACAGCAGGTTGGAGGACTAGTTTCGGAAATTGCTGGGAATCGACACCAACTGGAAGAAACTCGCAAGCAGTTGAAGGAACTCAAAAATTTGTTGACTAACGCTCTTAAGGGTAAGGGGCCGTGTGAGGAGGCAGGTAGTCCTTCTGTATTGGTGGAAACGGTAACCCCAACCCATTCGGGTACGGTGCCTGTTCCAGCCACCGGCAGTGGAAACACACAAAATCGCTTCATCAACTTGGAGGACGTCCAGATTTCGGCAAAGAGAGTGGAGCTCCCCAACTTTAATGGCCATGAGCCCTTAGCGTGGGTTTGTCGGGCGGAACAGTACTTCCAGATACAACAAACGCCGGACCATCTGAAGGTGTCCTTAGCTCTTGTTTGCATGGAGGGGCATGCCCTTCACTGGATGACATGGTTACAAGATAGACGGCCATTTTTATGCTGGGAGGACGTGAAGAAGGAGGTCTTGACTCGCTTCGGTGATGCTCTCGCTTCCAACCCATACGAAGCGATCGCCGCTGTCAAGCAAACAGGGACTGTGGACGAGTATATCCGGGACTTTGTGTCTAAATCATCTCAAATCCCAACATGGCCGGAAGAGGCGTTCATCGGTCAGTTTCTGAACGGGTTGAAGGAAGAGATTCGGGTGCATATTCGTTCCCATGAGATTGTCGACCTGTATCGCACCATGACATTGGCTAGAGAAATTGAATATGAAATGGAAGTTTTATCGAAGAGGAAGACACAGGCAACTGAAGGATTTGGGCTAGGTTATCGGGCTAGGCTAAGGGCAGCACCTAGCTTTAGTGGGCAAGGGGGCTCACACTTCATCCACAAAGGGGGGACAACCCATTCTAACCCCACAAGAGTTAACCCACCCACTCATCCTAAGGCTATCGATAATTCGGGCAGCATGGGAACAGATGGGAGATCAACTTTTCAAGGTTCAGGAGGTAATCGGGGAATGAGGCGATATACCCAAAAGGAGTTTCAGGATATACGAGCCAAGGGGTTATGTTTTCGTTGTCACCAGCCGTATCATCCCCTACACCAGTGTAAGAATCAATCTCTCCGCACTCTGATTTTGGGAGCTGACGAAGAGGAAGGGGAGTATCTGGGTACTACCCAGCTGGAGGACGTTGAAGAACCTCTACCAGCCGATACGGTTACTGATGAAGGGCAATTTACCCACCTGGATTCTTCTAATTTCTTCATGGGAGGAGCGCAGTCGGGGAGAACCATGAAGCTGTGGGGAAAGGTCGGAGATGTAACACTGGTAGTGATGGTGGACAGCGGAGCCAGTCACTGTTTCTTATCGAGACGAATGGCGGAGCACCTAGGGTTAACGATTGAACCCACTCGAAAAATTGGTGTGAAGCTGGGTGATGGCAATCGCAAGGAAACGGAGGGGTTTTGTGCTGCGGTACCACTAGAGCTTCCAGGAATCACGGTGTACGTAAATTGCTTCTTGTTTCCTCTTGGGGGTGTGGATTTGATATTGGGGGTAACTTGGTTACAGACCTTAGGGGATGTTAAGGTTAATTGGGGAAGAATGCGGATGGAATTTTTAGTAGAAGGAAGAACCATATGCATCGAGGGGGATCCGTCATTGATGAACTCCTCCATTTCTGTTCGTTCTTTGAGCAAAATGCATAATCTGGATTATGGGTTGTTGATCTGGCATACGACAGTGTTGGGAACCTTGGAGCAACAGAAGGTTGTGGAAGAGCAACAGCCGACGGAGTTGGCAATGTTGCTAGCTCGTTTTGAAGGCTTGTTCAAAGAACCATCAGGGTTACCTCCAAGTAGGGCGGTCGATCATCAAATTCCATTAATCCCTGGAGTCTCTGCTGTGAATGTTAGACCTTATAGGTATGGGCATAGCCAGAAGGATGAGATAGAACGGCAGGTGGCAGATATGCTTGCCTCGGGAATTATACAACCAAGTTATAGTCCATTCTCTAGCCCAGTGTTATTGGTTAGGAAAAAGGACGGAAGCTGGAGGTTTTGTGTGGATTATAGGGAACTTAATCGGGTTACAGTAGCTGACCGTTACCCAATTCCTATTATTCAGGAACTTCTTGATGAGCTCCACGGGGCGAGATACTTTTCGAAGGTGGATCTTCGATCGGGGTACCACCAAATCAGGGTGCGTGAGGAAGATATACCTAAGACGGCCTTTAGAACACATTCGGGCCACTATGAATTTAGAGTGATGCCCTTCGGCCTAACTAATGCACCTGCAACATTTCAGGCAGCCATGAATGATCTCTTCCGACCATTCCTGCGACGGTATGTATTAGTGTTTTTTGATGATATTCTAATTTTTAGCAAGTGTTGGCAGGAACATTTACAACACTTGGCTAGTGTGCTGGGAAGATTGGAACAGCATCGCTTTGTCGTCAATAAGAAGAAGAGCAGCTTTGGCAGAACAGTGGTTGAATATTTAGGCCATTTGGTGTCAGCTCAAGGAGTTGCCATGGATCCCACAAAAATAGCAAGTGTTTTGCAGTGGCCACCACCTAAATCAGTCCGAGCGGTGCGTGCCTTCCTTGGCCTCACTGGATACTACAGGCGATTCATCAAGGACTATGGGTTTATTGCTCAACCCTTGACTAATCTATTGAAACAAGATGCTGTTTTGAAGTGGACTTGGCCACCGGCGGCTCAACTCGCATTTGAGAAATTAAAGACAGCAGTGACAACAGCCCCGGTTCTTGCTCTGCCAGATTTTTCTAAGGAGTTTGTGATTGAGTGTGACGCTTCGGGATGTGGAGTTGGGGCTGTCCTCATGCAAGAAAACCGCCCACTTGCTTATTTCAGTAAGATGATTGCTCCACGAAATTTGTCAAAGGCTGCATATGAGAAAGAATTAATGGCTTTAGTGCTTGCCATCCGCCACTGGAGACCGTATCTTATTGGGAAGAAATTCAAAGTTCGGACTGATCATAGCAGCCTTAAACACCTTCTTCAACAGAAAATTACTACTCCGGCACAGCAACATTGGGTGGCTAAACTGTTGGGGTATGATTTCAGCATTGAATATAAACCGGGAGTGATGAACAGAGTTGCTGATTCACTGTCTCGACGAGAGGAAGAGGTGGAGTGTTCTGCCCTCTCAGTGCCGAGTTGGATGCAGTGGGAGGATCTTGACAAAGAAAGTCAGCATGATCATTTTTATAAGGAGATGAAGGATAAGGTAGAGCAGCATCCTTTGGACTATCCTAATTATCAGCTTATCCATGGCCGATTATTCCATAAAGGGAGAATTGTATTACCGCCTACCTCTTCTTGGATCACTACACTGCTTAAGGAGTTCCATGCCACTCCTCAAGGAGGACACTCAGGTGCCTACCGAACCTATAGGAGATTAGCAACCAATGTGTACTGGCCGGGCATGATGAAGCATGTGCAGAAGTTTGTGGCGGACTGCTTGGAGTGTCAAAAAAATAAATACGACACAAGAACACCGGCTGGACTTTTACGGCCGTTACCCATCCCCACCCAGGTATGGGCGGATATATCGATGGATTTTATCACGGGGTTGCCAAAATCACATGGGATTGATTGTGTTCTTGTGGTAATCGATAGACTTAGCAAGTACGGGCATTTTATTGGGTTACGACACCCATACACTGCACGTACAGTTGCTGAAGTTTTTGCCAAAGAGATTGTTAGGCTGCATGGTGTCCCAAGTTCTATAGTTAGCGATCGGGATCCCTTATTTATGAGTTGTTTTTGGCAGGAATTCTTTAAGGCATGGGGAACTCAGCTGAAAATGAGTACGGCTTACCACCCCGAAACTGATGGGCAGACGGAGGTATTGAACCGCTGTTTAGAGACTTATCTCAGGTGTTTCTCTTCGGAGCAACCTAAAGGATGGGGAAAGTGGTTGCATTGGGCGGAATATTGGTATAATACCAATTACCAAGGGGC
>JAOTAW010000001.1:7484458-7494794 GCA_025629945.1 Erythroxylum savannarum | reverse complement strand
CTCTTTTTGTAATATTTATTGTTCTTTTTATCGGATGTTTTGAATCTTTTGATGTAAATATGTAATATTATTTATTAATTTGTATGATTGTAATATTTTAAATGCTTTGTATTATTCTTAGTTTTATAATTGTATGATGATGATTGTTCTTGTTTATATTAATTGTGATTATTATTTATATGTGAAATATTTAAAAAATTATTGTTATTTCAAATTAATTGTCATTATTAATTATTATTAAGATTTTTAAAAGCATGGTTGATGTAAACAGTAAATTAGTAAAATATACAGTACAGCTGTATAATATATCAATATGGACTATTTTGCAATTTTTAAAAAGTTTAGGGACTATTTTATAAATTTAAAAAATATCCCGAAACGGTACCCGATACTGACCGATACCGATACAGTTCCATTTCAGAGCTCAATCCGGTACCGAACCCGGTACGGTATTCATAACATTGTGCTGACTCCATAGCTATTTCGGTTATACTGGAAGCTTTGAAGCGGAATCTGACACATTCATTTTCTTTTCTAGGAGTCAATTTACCTGTCAAATATTCTCTTCCGAAATTCTTGGAAGGATAATTGGCCCAAATAATATTTACTTTAAAAAAGGTGAAAGAATTGGTGGATCATAGTCTTTAGCTTTCAAGGAAGACATGATTTGAGAACGACAAAAGGTTGGGGAAAACTACAATAAAGTTGATGGGTAAAAGGGAAAGGGAGATGTAGGAAAAAGAAAGCAATGATTTTGAAGGGAACTTGCCAGACGTCCTATCCTGCACTGCAAAAAGGGGCGGTAGGAAAAAGAAAACAATGACTTTGAAGGGAACTTGCAGAGGGTCCATCTTATTACAGAAAAGTTTTTCTGTCCAATTTTGTTCTGTTTTATTCTGTTTAATAAAATTTTAATTATTTATTTTACGGGACTCACATAAATTTTATAAAGATTTCACATAAATAAATAACTGAAATTTATTGGACACAATAAAATACCATAATATTAGACAGAAGATCTGAACTCTTTATTATACCGCTTTTTGAGAATCACATCAAATATCTCATTTATTAGATGGGACGGTATTTTCTATTTAATATTATAATATTTTATTTTGTTTTATAAATTTTAGTCATTTATTTATATAAATTTTATGTTTATTTATATGAGATGCAATTATATAAATAAATAATTAAAATTTATGAGGCAAATAAGATTCTATAATATTAAACAAAAAACTTAAAATCTTCTTACATAAATGCAAGTACATGTGTAATTTAGTTGGAGGAGTTTTTCGCGGATGTAAAGGTTTTATTATTAGTTTTTGACCAAGAAAATGAGTTATATATTTCCGAAAATAAGCAATTAGAGATCCTGCTAAGTCGTACCATTTGTTTCCTCGGACCATTGACTTCATTTTCGGTTTTTTGACTCTTTTCTCTTTTTTACAAGAAACAGAATTTCATTGTTTTCTGAACTAAGGGATTATAAATTTTTTAACTGCTCCAATAGAAAACAGATGGTCCGTACAATATGTATCCTAGGTAGTGTGGTTGGTGGTAACATGGAAGGAACGCTGCATGAAAGTATGCGGAAGAAGCGAGGGCACAATGGTAATTGAACACCACGAAACTTTAGGAGAGACGAAGAGAAGGTAGCGGCTTCTGTTCTGCTTCTGCCACTGAAACGGAAGGAAAGGTGCAGCAAATAGAGAGAACAGCTTTTCTTCATCAAATCTTTTTCTCTGGTCTTGTCCCTTTTATGTTTGGTTTGGTATGTATAATATTGGTAAGGGCTTTATAGATAGATATAGAGATAGATAGAGCGAAGCTTTAGTTATCTCAAAGTTTAATAAGCTGAGGGCTTTACCTTACGACGACAGAGGTAGCGATCTCTATAGAGAGAAGCTTCATTCATCTGAAATCTTAATAAGACAACGACGTCTTAAAAGAAATGAAGACGCAAAATATGAGGGTTGAAGACAGACGTGTAGAGCAATACTCGTTAGACGATGGAAGCAGTTTTAGTCTCACCGGAGAAGTTCTGCCCTCTCTCGGCGCCTCTAACAGCACTCGCCGCCTCAAACTCCGTCCATGGATTGTTTCTCCTTATGACCCTCGTTACAGGTTTTCTTCTTCTTCTTTTTATTCTCTTCTCTTTTCTCAAATTACCTTTTTTAATTCTGGATTGTCGGCTGTAGAATGTGGGAGACATTTCTGGTGTTTTTGGTGTTCTATACGACGTGGGTGTCTCCGTTTGAGTTTGGATATCTTGACAAACCACCCTTCGGTCTCTCTGTAGCTGATAACATTGTCAATGGACTTTTTGCTATTGACATTGTTTTGACTTTTTTTGTTGCATATCTTGATAAATCTTCATATCTCCTTATCGATGATCAATCCAAGATTGCCAAGAGGTACCTACTTTCCTGGTTCATCTTGGATGTCATCTCCTCAGTCCCATCTGAAGTTATCAGGCTTATATTACCTGATAATTTACAGTCGTATGGATATGTCAGCATGCTTCGTCTATGGCGGCTTCGCAGAGTTAGTCGTTTTTTCTCAAGGTTGATTTCGCTTATCCTTAAAATGTTCCACCAATTTTTGTTGCATATGGTAATAATTTGTTGTTGCTGATGGCTATTGTATATCTGTTGTGCCTTGGTAGACTGGAAAAACATAGGGATTTCAGCTACTTTTGGGTTCGATGCTCCAAGCTTATATGTGTGAGTATATATTTGCGCTAAATATTTCGCGAAATGATTTCTCTTTTTACTATCAAAACAATCTAGCTTTGCTTTTAATGTTCTTGCAGGTCACTCTTTTTGTAGTCCACATGGCTGGCTGCTTCTACTATCGCCTTGCTTCACATCATAAAGATCCGAAAAAGACATGGATTGGTTCTGTATGGGAGGACTTTCACGAAGAAAAATTGTCCGTCCGTTATGTGACTTCCATCTACTGGTCTATAACCACGCTTACTACAACTGGCTATGGTGATTTACATGCTGTGAATCAAGGGGAGATGATATTTGTCATGGTGTACATGATGTTTAATCTTGGACTCACATCTTATTTGATTGGTAACATGACCAACCTGGTTGTCCATTCAACGAGCCGAACAAGGCAATTCGTGAGTAGTCTTCTTAAATTGAGTTCTTACACTATTTTTGGAGATCTCAACTACCACATTTTACTATACGCTTGTGGGTTTTTAGTAACATCTTAAACAGAGCCTTCCTATGTTATTTTCCCTTTGGACACTCATGGCTGGAATATTTAAATGAACCATAAAATTATATGAACAAATATATACGTGAAGCTTCTCATTCAACTGAAAGCATCACATTTCGCTTTACATATTTATATATATATATATACATATATATATAGCAGGCTGTTCCTAAATATAAAATGCCTCTTTTGAGCATTACAAGTTGGTTTAGGATAACCAGACTACAGGTACCGTTTTTCTATTGTCCCAATTTGAGCAATATTGAAATTTAAGTATCAGAGCATGCATCTTTAGATTTTTGTCAATCACAGTAGTTTTTAAGTGCTTTCTAAAGATTTTATTTATTTTATTATCTTAATCTCTTTCCTGGGAAATCACAGAGAGATACAATCCAAACTGCCTCAAGTTTTGCACACAGGAACAAGCTACCTATGCGCTTGCAAGATCAGATGCTTGCTCATTTAAGTTTGAAGTACAAAGCTGGGGCAGAAGGACTCCAGCAGCAAGAGACTCTTGATTCCCTACCCAAAGCCATACGATCAAGCATTTCCAGTTATCTCTTTTATTCACTTGTGGATAAGGTGTATTTGTTCCTTGGGGTATCAAATGATTTGCTCTTCCAGCTGGTAATTCATCTTCTATTATATTTCTGAAAAAGAGTTGAGATTTTTTTGATCTTGAACCTAGGAATTCCATAATAGGTAATGAGCAAATATTTTGCATTCGGGTCTTTAGAAATGCCAACCTAAGTCTGTTGTGCAGTTATTTAATATCCAAGGTTCCTTATAAATTTCCAACATATTCAAGTCTAGCTATATATGTTGAAGAAAAATTTTCCTTTGGGCTATAAATTAAGAATTGAAGTTCTAAATTACTCAAATTTGTGTGAATCAGGTTTAGAATTTGTTGCAAACCTAAACATTAGAGTTGTGTTCTCATGCAACTTTATATTCATTAGAGTTTTTCAATTTCATTATTACAAGAACCTTGTTTTGAATCCAAAAAGCTATTTTTCTGGAGAAAGTTGCCTTACAGCTGGGTTTGAGAAACAAAAACTATATTTCTGGAGAGCATTGCCTATCATTTCCATCCTATATCACTTTTTTATTTGACTTTTTTGTTTGATCTTTGCTTGATCTCCACATGTTAAATTGTTCAAGGTCTCAGAGATGAAGGCTGAGTACTTTCCTCCTAGAGAAGATGTGATTTTGCAGAATGAAGCACCCACAGACTTGTACATATTAGTCAGTGGTAGCGTGGTATGATTTTAACGTCATCTGTCCCATTTTCTTGTCATTGCTCCTTGCATGCATGTCTGGCTATGAATACAAGGAACTTAAAAGATCTATTTGAAAATTTAAAGGATTCCATACTTAAAAACCAAGATTAGTTGAGCAAGAAATGTTTTTTTGCCTCTCCACTCATCACGCAAAGAAGGGGAAATAAAGAAGTTTTTATCACAATTCTCTTTAGGTAGAATGACAGACCAAAAAATCTTTTCTTCCTTTTATCTTAGTTATTGTTACTTGGAAGTCAAATGCTCATGTTCTGGGGGTCATAGTTGCTTATTCATAGCTATACTTTTCAGGAATTCATCATGCAAAGGAATGGAATAGAACAGGCAAGTTTAAGGATTTCAAATTTGTGTCAGTAGGTTGGCTTAACTTTTTGCCAACTGTAGCTTGTCTATGGTAGATTACTGATTTTCTGATTTTAACCAAAGATTTCAGGTGGTTGCTGATGCTAAGACTGGAGACATCATAGGTGAAATCGGTGTGCTTTGTTACAGACCACAACTATTCACAGTTCGCACTAAACGGTTGAGTCAACTGTTGCGTCTCAACCGCACTGTTTTCTTAAACATCGTTCAGGCCAATGTAGGAGATGGAACAATCATAATGAACAATCTTCTTCAGGTAAAAATGACTGTTTAATGAACATTCTACCATTGTTATAACAGTCATCTGTTGATTAAAATATAATTCTTCAAGCAATATGCCTAGTGAACAAAGTTCGATTTGGAACGTCATTTCTCTGTTTATGGGCAAAGTATATCATTTGCAAAGATCTGAAAACGAGGTTTACCTATGATAATAGTTGATTTGATTGTTTAATTCTCGTCAAGCAATTAATTGTTTGGTAAATAGAAATGCAATATGTCGATGCCGTATTTCCTATAAGATATAACCCCACCTGATACATTTAGCATGAATTTATTGTGTTTTAGTAGGCAAAAGCACACGAGAAATTGTTTTTTGGTGAAAGAGAAATATGACTTGGCCTGGGACTGGTGTGTTCTATCTGGGATTGATTCTTCAAACTTATAGACCAGTAAAACAATACCCCCGGATGTATTTTCCAGAGTGGAGATTCTGATGCGCAAGTCAGCTTTCTATGCTAGGATTAAAAAGTGAAATGCGATCATTCCTTCCCCCTTTCTATAGGAGCGACTGTGATTCAATATCTTGGCATAAATTTAATTTTTTTTTTGGTGCATCATTTTATATGCTTGTCCTTCCCTTGAATGCCTGTGGGGTCTTACGAGGATTAATGTCTTCTACGCCATAGTTAGTTGCTTCAGTTATGTCTTGTTTCAGTTAGGTCCCACAGATTCATTTGCCGAGAGGCTGAATTGTATACTATTTGCAAAATAGTAGTAATATAGCAGTGGCATAAAAATCACTACATTACAACAATTTTAACTCATTTTACGGCAATCTGCTCTAACTGGAACTTTTAACAGATAACAGCCACATAAGTTAAGTTAGTTTTATGGAGAAACCTCTCTTTTTATGATAGTTTGAAAGATAATTTCGACAACTCGACAATTCTTGTGGTTGATGCAGCATCTGAAAGAAATGAAGGATCCTACGATGCAAGGAATTTTGGCAGACACGGAGCAGATGCTGGCCCGGGGCAGAATGGATTTACCTCTTACTTTATGTTTTGCAGCAATGAGAGGCGATGATCTAATGTTGCAGCAATTGCTGAGACGGGGGTCAGATCCAAATGAATTGGATAACAATGGGCGGACAGCATTGGTGCGCAATGACTAATTGCATTTGTAGTTTGTCAGTATATGTATCTTAAATATATGCAATACCTCTCCTTAAAGAACATATTAATGTGCCTATTATTTTTCATTCAACAGCATATTGCTGCTTCAAGTGGGAGTAAGCATTGTATAGTTCTACTTCTCGAATATGGAGCAGATCCTAATGCAAGAGGTACTTCTAGCAAATTATTGAGTCTATTATTGAGTTATGTGGAAATGCCATACAAGTAGTTTCATCATCATTCTGCTCTTCATGATCTTTTTGTTTCTTGACCAATGACAACTCGTTTCTTTCAATGTCATCATTACCTTCAAAACTATTAAAATGTAATCATACTCCCAATGTCATTTATTGTTTCCTAGAGATTGATGCCTTACCATTAATTAAACAAAAGTCTTCTCATGTACACTTTCGGTCCCAAAGAAGCTTCTATCTAACCTGTTGAAATTTCAGTTTGTAATTTCAACAAATAAGTAATTGTCTCTGCTCACATTGCACTTATACATGGCTGGCTAGGGAATATAGTTTATTGCTGCAGTTTTATGCAAGCAACATGTGTTCTCTCCCATCATGTTTGTGATGAGGTTATTGTTTCTGGTTGTGCAGTAATTATTTCATACGGTTAAGTAATGGAATGGTTCTGTACGTGATGCAGCTTCCTTTGTAGCTACATAGCTATGCCCCATGCAGTGCTGCTAGTAGCAATCATGCATTTTGGTTCTGAAAATTTTGACACAAATAGTCAACAATGTATTGATCCTTGGTCTAGATTAGCTCTCTTGCATGAATATGCAGTGTGTTGTATGAAAGTTGCAATTACTTTTTGATACTTGGACTATAGAGCATTATCAAGAATTTGATATCAAAACCCTGCATATTTGACGTTAGTAGAGTAGATCTCAGTTTGTGCAGAAGTTCAAATGAACGATTTAGATTTCTCCTGCTACTAAAATGCATCCTGTTGTTGACTAATTGGTAATTGGCCGTCTATTAAACCCTAGTTCGTGAAAATTGATGCATTTGCAATATATTGAAAATATGTTGATTTTGGTTGTCATAATTGTGTTCAACTCTACAATAATATAATAAAAGAAGCTTACTAGTTCAGGATTCTAATCAGACATATTTCTCAGTATATTGGCATAATTAGTATTGATCATGTTGAATTTTATCTTCTTAATATCATGCCTAGTAACTTGCAACTCGAGTTATTGATTTCTGACATCTCATGTCCTAATTTGTGATGAACGCGAGCTTTCTTTAAAAGAAATTATATTTTCTCCATCATTGCTGATATATGTTTATCACTTCAAGTTTCTTTCAACCTTGGTTTGTGTTGATTGAAGAAGAGAAAAAAGAAAAAATAAACGGGAGAAGAAAAGGGGTTCACTATTTTGTACTTATGCAGATTCGGAAGGCATCGTTCCTCTGTGGGAAGCATTGGTTGGGGAGTACGACTCTATCGCTAAACTTCTCGTTGACAATGGTGCGACTCTGTCTTCTGGGGATGTGGGTCAATTTGCGTACACAGCTGCTGAACAGAACAATCTGAATTTACTGAAGAAGATTGTTAAGTATGGAGGGGATGTTACATTGCCTTCAGTTGGTGGAACCACAGCACTTCATGCAGCAATATCTGAAGGAAACACCAAAATGGTTCAGTTCCTTTTAGATCAAGGAGCTGGTATTGATAGGCCAGATGCTCATGGATGGACCCCAAGGGCGTTAGCAGAGTATCAGGGCCATGAAGATATTAAAATTTTATTTGAAGGTCGACAAGAGATGAGAAAAATTTCGATTCCATTAAGCCCCCAAAAGGAGGGAGAGTCACCTTTGAAGCCTCTTCCAAAGTACAGCAGTGAACCTTCTATAACTCCATATTTACTTCATGATACTATGCCGCGTATTCCTGAAGTAACATGGTCAGCAACTCATCAAAGACGAAGGGTTAACGATTTTAGTAACTCACTTTTTGCCATAATGTCAGCGGCTAACACTGGTGAGAATTTCTCTGCTTTTTAAATCCTTCCATACGATGTTCTTTGTTTTAGGGATTACTAAATCATCCTTATACTTTGAGATTAAAAGACCGTAGTGGTAGGACACGTAATTTATCTTTTGAAAATGAAGGGAAGTTATTGAATAAGAACATATCAACAAGAGTCAACCAGAATGTCTTAGCAAATTTGTTATCTGTATAGTAATAGTTCTATTATATTGTTAGATTTTTATGCCAAAAGAAATTTACTTTTCAGGAGCTGTTGAGAATGACCCAATTAGAAATGCCAGTCGTACTTCTGGTTTCAGAAATTTGAGCTCACCTTGCAGAGTGACTCTTAGTTGCCCTGAAAGAGGTGAAGTTGCTGGAAAGCTTGTTTTATTGCCAGAGACTTTTCAAGAACTATTTGACATTGGTGCCAAAAAGTTTGGATTCTACCCCAAGAAAATTCTATCCAAAGATGGAGCTGAAGTTGAGAGTATAGATGTTGTTAGAGATGGTGATCACCTTGTTCTTGTTAGTGACGCTGGCAGATGAAAGTAAACATACTACACCACTGGATATTTTATAGAAATTATAAAGTTTAGAGTCATAAATGGTCTCTCTAACGCTGAGGATGGCTCAGGTTAGAATTTTTTCACCATGTCATATTAATTTTTTTTTTTTTCCCTTTTGAAGGTTCTCTAAGCTTTGGCGACAAATTGATTTCAAAATTGGTTCCTTTCTCCAAAAGTGAACTTGATAGTCAATCTGCGCCTTATATTTCTCTGTTTGATTTTAGATAGTCTTCATCTTTATTACTTTGTGTACATCATTCACCTGAATTTGAAAGCCGGTGATAATTTTCCTGTATATAATGGAGTCCGAAGGTGATCGATTGTTTTTTTTTTTTTAATTTTCAAAGATTGTAATCTGAAGATCTTGAATTATGAATGAGACTACATTGGAGTTATATTGTGTTAGTTATGTCATATTTATCAAGGGTATGCTTAGATGTCTTAACAATGATTTCTTTGCTCCCTTTTTGAGTTTTCTTTTTCTTTGATCGAATTCGGTTGCTATGTTATTTTATGATTTTGAGAAGTTACGATTATGATGTTCTAGCTTAAGCTTTTTCAGATACAAATAATTATGTTCTATAAAATCTAATTATTTTTTATGGAAATAACTTCCCATCTATCCAAGTTAAACTCTTTTCTAATTCAGTTATAAATTTACTTTTAACAAATGCTATAACAACATAAAAGTGTTTTATTTTTCTAACTCAAGATCTATTTTTTTTTAAAATGATTATTCTAAACTTGTTTTGTTTCTTCTATATTAAATATTACAGTAGAATATTAACAGTAACACCTTTTATTTTTAATAAAAGTAATTTCAAGCATGAGGATGATTTTTTAATATTTATCCTTACATAAGTAAATGAGGAATCAATCTCACAAAAAAATACAAAAGCTCATTTAATTTGTGTTTTACTCTCGCCTAAAATTAATTTCTTTTTTAGAATGAAATAAAGTTCAGAGTCAAACATGTCTTAATTATCAATTCCTTCTAAGATGAAGCTGCAACCTCATACGTGGAAATCAATCCTTCATTCCTCTTTTTTTGAATTAAACACTACAAGAAAAGTAAGAATGAGCGACGGAAAATTACCGACGGATAATAAAGCGTAGCAAATTAGCGACGGAAAACTTATTTCTATCGCTAAAATTGACGTGAAAATATTCATTTAGCGATGGGTATCATTTCCGTCGCTAAAATTGGAGGGAAACCGTCCTGGCAAAATTAGCGACGGACTTTAGGGACGGTAAAAGTTTCGGTCGGTAATTGCGTAGCAAATTAGCGACGGAAAACCTATTTCCGTCGCTAAAATTGACATGAAAAAATTTTGTTTAACGACGGTTATCATTTCCGTTGCTGAAATTGGAGGGAAACCGTCCCGGCAAAATTAGCGATGGAGTTTAGGGACGGTAAAAGGCTCCGTCGGTACTTGCACTCAAATTAGCGACGGAAAACTTATTTCCGTCGCTAAAATCGAAGGGAAAT
>JAOTAW010000001.1:7135989-7149176 GCA_025629945.1 Erythroxylum savannarum | reverse complement strand
AATAAGTTTAATAATATAATTAAGAATAAAAATTGCTCATGTGAGGGAGGGGTATAAAAAATAACCACTAGATGGGAATGAAAACTTGATACCTACCCCTTTTGGAGGGTTTAGTGGATTCCCAAATTTAATGGAATGAATCCATTCTCTTGAAAACCCAAAAGCAAACACTACTTTTTGTAATTATTTCATTCCTTCATTCCCAAACCCTCAAACCAAACGTCCCCTAATAATTGGTCTGAGGAAATTTTCAGTAAAGACATTGGTCAAGAAGAATATAATGACGTAAAACAAATAATTGAACTATCAGTGTCTTTTATTTTAGTGAGAATCTTGTGGCAGTTAATGATTCACTATCATAAACAAAGATTGGGAGCTATATTCTCACTTGTTAACTACATTATCTTTTAAGCTTTAAAAATGCTGAGTGAAAAGCAAGCCAATAATCTAAGCTAACTTCTTTAGTTTTACTGACATAAGAACGGTAAAAATAAACAGTAATAATCATGATATTGTTTTATAGATTTTACAATCATACTTAAACTATCTTCTAAATAGGACTGGGTTATGATATAGATGTAATTGTCAACATCCTTGGACATCATAATGCATCACAAGGGGATGATATCCAACAAGAATATGAAACCATATTTTTTGATAAGCTAAAAAACTATTATATTATAACTTTATGGGCATCTAAAGGTATGTCTGATAAAGAAATAGATATGGATTTTTTTTTTGTATGTCTTAAAATTTTAAGCTTTAATGTCCAAAATTTTTACATTTAGTGGTTGAGAAAGTAGTTTTATTATGGATGAAGAGCCCAACAAAACGAGACATGTCCACTATAAAGCTTGCTATAACAAGAGCAACTAATGGTTGTAGCTTACTGAAGTAATTATTTAAAAGCATTTTTTAGCTTATATGTATACAAATGCATATGATTAAGCTTATAGGATAAATGTATATTACAAATGAAATTATAATTATAATATTTATATTATATTTATGTTTTTTTTTTAAATTGTCCTTAGTTATTGCTCGATTGAGGTAAACTTTAATAGAACATGAAAAGGTAAGCACATGTAATATTTATTTCTTATAAATGAAGTAGTTAATCTTATGGTCTAAATTAAGGAGATATTCAAACAATCGTGTAAGTACTTATTACATAATAAAATCAGTTTAGCAAAGAAGTTGCGGTGGATACGTAGCAACAAAAAAGAATTATGGGTGAAATGGGTGCATAAAGTATACATATGGGGTAACATCTTAGGGAGGTTGAAATCGAAACAGAAAATGACATGGCACTTAAAACAGATCCTGGAGACCATAGAGTGGATGCAAGATTTGATTGTGAGCAGAATAGGTAACGGGAAAAACACATTTTTCTAGTTTGACAGCTGGTATCAAAGAGGACCTTTGCACAGAGTACATGAGCTCCAACATGTCAAAGGAATGATCTAACCGAAACACTAAAGCCCGCACTTTCATCAACAGCTAACTACGAATTTGTGAACAATTCAGCATTCGTTACAAAAGAAAGCATCACACTAATTTTTTCATGACGAAACCTCTGTTGAAAATTTACAACTTTAATTTTTATTATTAAAATAATTATCTAACACAATATACGAGAGAACATTTTGTTTCGGCGAAGATGAAGGAAAAGCTAAAGACCAACTTTGAAGACACCTCAACCATCCAAAGTAGGCCTTTCTGAAGCCGTTCATTTCTTTCAGTTCTATTTTTGAAAATGTTTTTCTTCGTTATTGATCAAAGGAATCGTTTCGTTTCGGGGAAAAAAAAAACGAACATGTCAACTTTGAAAATACCATCAAAAATATCCCCACGCGATGACGCCGTGCAAATCCATCGTGCTTTCAAAGGTCATCTTTCTCTAATTTTTCAGCTTTATCATTATGGCCTTCAAATTTCATGTCTTCATTACACAGGACTCGACTCCCCTTTGTCTTGTTCATTCTTAGCATTTACACTTCTTTACTAATTTTTTGTTACTTTAATGATGTTCTATTGGAATCAAAAAAATTTAATCATGATATTTTTTAACAACCTCAACCAAGCATACGTATGCTTTCTCTTCTCCTAAATAGGACTGGGCTGTGATACTGATGTAATTGTCAACATCCTTGGACATCGTGATGCATCACAACGCGATGATATCCAACAAGAATATGAAACCATGTTTTCGGATGAGCTAAGAAAACGTCTATCTTCTGAACTTCATGGCCATCTAAAGGTACGCCTGATACAGAAATAGATGTGGAAATTTAAATTTTGTTTTTGTATGTTTTTCCACAATTTTTACATTTAATGGTTCAGAAAGCAGTTTTATTATGGATGAAAACCCCAGTAGAACGGGATGTCTCCGCGATAAAGCGTGCTCTAAAAGGAGCGATTATTGACTTGAAAGCTGCAACAGAAATCATATGTTCCCGTACGTCGTCTCAAATAAGACAGATTAAGCAAGCTTATACTTCAACTTATGGAAATCGGCTTGAGAATGATGTTGATGAATATACATCTGGCAATCATAAAAAGGTTCTTGAACAACCAACTTTTAAGATTTTCCTTCGATTCTTATATTATTCTTCGACCTAAAACACGCTTGACTCAACTACTTAGTTAGACTTCTTGCCACGTAAATTGCGTTCAGAAAGTGATTATACTTGGAAAATAAATCAATTATCTTTGTTATCCATGAAGAGTGATTTTTTTTTTTTTTTTGAGGTCTGATTCAGCTATTATTAGCATACTTGAGTACCACACGATACGAAGGCCCTGAAATTGATACTGTGTTGGTTGAGGATGATGCTAAAACCATCCGTAAAGCTGGACAGAAACATTCTGGAGTTGATGAGAGGACTTTCATCCATATTTTCAGCGAAAGAAGCAGGGCACATTTGGTTGCTCTCGATTCAACTTACCGCCAGATGTTTGGACTGAACTTAAGAAGAGTATGTCCCATGGGTTACACTTACAATCATCAGTACTTACCTATACACTAAATTTCTTACCGTCTTTTTGAATTCTCCCAATTATGCTAAATCTGGTGTAGGCAATAAAAAAGGAGGCATCGGGAAACTTCAAGTATGGCCTATTAACTATTTTACATTGTGCCTATAATCCTGCACAGTTTTATGCAGTGGTAAACATTTTTAAGCTTTGTATATCGTATACAATGAAAAGGTTATTTGATAGTCAATCGGTGATTAATCAGCTGCACAAATTCTCCAGGTGTTAAGGAAGGCAATGAAAGGATTGGGTACTAAGGACACGACATTGATCAGAGTAATTGTGACAAGAGCTGAATTTGACATGCAACTAGTAATGGCAGAGTTCCATAAGAAGTACAGGAAAACATTAGCTGATGCTGTTCATTCTGAGACATCTGGGCAATATCGGGTCTTTCTTCTTTCTCTCTTAGGCTCTACCTAGATCCCTAATATATCTCCAGAAGATTGTGAGGGTAGAGATGGAAAAGCGTAATAAAAAATTCTTTGAATTGCTTTCTAAAGGCCCTCTAGATTGAACTACTAAACTTGGAACTTTTCATAACTATTCTTTTATTAGCAAATGAAAATGCATGTTAACCATCTTAACTGTTATCTGTAGTGTACATAATTTTATTCAAACAAGTTTCTGGAAGTCAAATGTCAAAATTTTATTCTTAATTTGCCTATATGCCTGAATTACGCCATAAACTTAGCATTAACTCCTGCAAAATTAACTTCAACTTTAATCCAATCTTGAAGGTAGTCAGGTCCACTAGAAAACTTAACTTTAAGTTTGAAACCTAGTCAATGATTTGTAACCAATCATTAGCAGTGCAGTGAAGTCCACACAGTTCTTGAAGCTGATTCCATAGCTTAGCGAGAGCATGGCATTTAAAATAAAGGTGGCTGATGGATTCAAGAAGAGGGCTTACTTAGTTTACCAAGAAACAACTTTTCCTCTGTACCGAGCCTACCTCTACTGGCTAATTGGAGAATAAAAACAGCTTGGGGAATGTTACGCAGGAACCAAACAAGGTTACGCGAAGGGACTTTTAGGAGACATGATCTCCTGTCATATTTTTTGCGTGCCTGTTCTATCTTATTTGATTTCAACTATTTATTTATATAAAACTTATAAAAAATAGATGGTTAAGATCAAATGAAACAGGATTGATTTACAAAAAATGAGACAAAAAATCTGAGGGCGACTTTTAGGCTCCATTTAATAGAGAACTTTTCAGCTGTATTTAGCGAATTAAAGGTATTAGCTGTTTGACATAATCAAACAAAAAATAAATTTGTTTGGTTATCAGTAGATTGAGTTAGATTGATTCAACCCATTCTACTGATATTTAAAAAGACTCTCTATAGGATCGTTTTGGTATTTAGCTGATAAATATTGGGCATTAATGACTCCGTTTCTGTTTTTTTTTTGGTCTTTATCATTTCAATTTTAAACTTTTTTATAAAACTTACAATGTCATAGGCATGTCAATCTATGTCACGCCTGTCACTTTTTTTTTTGTTTCTTTTATCATTTGAATTTCATGTTTTTTTTAAACTTACAAATTCAAGTATGTTTCTTAACACCAATATTTTAAATATAGGAGATAAGGTAAGAAATTTAAAGTTGAAAATTTGATTAATTTATTAAAATTGTTTAATAAATTTTGTAAATTATAGAAAAATATTAAATTAAATTAAATTAATCAATTATTATTATTATTATTATTATATGTTCTATGTTTTTTATTAGAGTTATAAACTTAATTTTTGTAAAATTAAATATCTAAAATATAAATTCTTATGAAAATATTCAAAGAAATATTAAGATATAATACTCATGTCTTTATTTTAAAAAAAGTCATGCCTTTATAAGTCATTTTATACATAAACAACTAATACTAAACAACTAATTTTATCAAACATTTTTAATAAACAACTGATATTATCCTTTAGTTAAATTAGTTGATATAATCTACTATTAGCTAACCGCTAATAAAATCGGTTAACAGCTAATACTATCAGTTGATTGCCTAACAGGACCTTCGTCTCCTCTCCTTAAAACTAAAAATTGTTGACACAAGATGTATTAGTAAATTGACCGGAGATGTTCTTGGACCAAATAATTGTCTTCTTTGGTAGAGTTAAGAGTGACAGTGAGGAAGGTATTAATGATATTGGAACAGTCCCAAGAATGATCTACAAGCGAGACTAACAATTATCATAGAAAACGAGTTAAACCTTTAAAAACTCAAAATTCAAATTTTCAAAAGAAAATCCAACAAAAATATAAAAGACTTTGTCTACCTTTCAAAATGCCCATCCTAAATTCCAATCCAAAGGAAACAAGCAAAATCGTCCACTAAAGTCACATTCCAAAATTATTTTTAAGTCATAAGTTCCAAACTAAGGCTGCTTATCTTAATTTTAAGTCATGTTATCTCCATTTCAATCTCTAAATACACGTTCTGAGCATTATGTTCTTATTTTTAAGGTATGTGTTAACATTATAAACGCCCAGACATTCAATCATATGTTCCCTTCTTTAGCATATTTCTTAAACTTGCACAAAAGATTATTTCAATGCGAATTTCCCAAATTTATGAAACCATTAAAGACCTAGGTAACTATTGAATCTCAATGCGAATTTCCTAAACATGCATCTCATCTCTTGAATCTTGTTGCATGAATCATATATTGAATCTTCTACTTTTGCTCCTAATATTCAATCAATACAAAAGAATGAATAAGCCATAAGAAAACTAAAATATCATTAATCAAAGAATAAATAGAAATAAATTACATTCTAGGTTCTACTTACCTAAATCTATATGCAAATTAGTTCATAATATCACAAAGAACATCCAAGTAAAATCAATATTCTTGAATCTTGAAATCTCCAAAGAATTGACGAAGTCCTCTTTTGTCTTCAAAGAATGGTGAATCCTTGATGAAGATTAATGTGAAATAGTTCTAAGATGACTCTTAAGTTGCTCCCTAGCCTGAACCTAAAAACTTTCATTTTCTTCCTCCTCTTCGTAAGATAAATATAAAATCCTAATTTTTAATGAGTTATACAACCCTATATATGCGTTTGTGTATCTGGTCGTGTGCTGTATAAAATTCTCCAAAAATTAGCATCACCAACACGGGTTTATAAACATGACCTTATATAACACCCTGTTCTTTACAGGGAAGATAACATAGGACATGAAAGGTGAGTTGTACATACAAAATCAACCACTTACATATACGACATTTAACATTGTATTTGAAAGGCTCTCTAATTAAAGGTTCTTCTCAAAGAATTGTGGTTCCAACATTGAAGAATACACAAATGCGAATTTGAGAAGTGATCACACGACCAAAAAATCTACTTCTAGTTATTTTACTTTTATGGAAGGAAATCTTGTAACTTAGAAAAATAAGAAACAAAAGATTGTTGCAAGGTCAAGTGCAGAAGTTGAGTTTCGAGATATGGCTCATGAAATATGTTAATTATTATGGATTAGGTATGTTCTATCATATTTGGGGATTGAGCATACAAAACCTATGACTTTTATTTTGATAATAAGGTTGCTATTGAAATTGCACATAATCCTGTACAACATTATCGTATTAAACATGTTGAAATTGACAAACATTTCATCAAGGAAAAGTTATATCAAAAGATTATTCAGTTTTGGTACGTCAAGTCTGAAGCAAGTTGGGCATGTGGATGTGATTTTTTGATTTGGATAGGGTCGTTCCTAAAGTTTTATAGGCCCTAGGTGAAATAAAAAAATGTCCCAATAAATCGGCAATGTACAAACATATAAACCTTTAAAGCATATTTTTATTACTAAAATTTAATATTCATACATAAGTGACTCAATTATAAGTCTACATACTCAACAAAATATTAAATGATCATAACATCATCTAATAATATCTTGCAAATGTTAGTAACAATAAAATCATTAAAAATAGTAATAGTAAGAACAAAATAGCAATAGAAGCAATCAAATAGTAATATTATACTGCAAAACACTAAGATAATTACATTAACAAATATACAGCTGATCATGATTTATGAAAAAAATTTCTCTGTGCATTTTTAGATGCAAAATCATTAATAGTAGTATCAAGATCAATATTGTCCAACATATCTCGATATATAAAATAGCTAAACCATTCAACCTTTTTTGTGACATTGATGACCTCAAGTAGGTTTTCAATAATTTTAACATTGAAAAGTTTCTCTCAGTTGATGTTACAGTTACAGGTATAGTCAATAAAATTCGATAAACAATTGAAAATTTTGGATAACAATCAGTAGCTTTAACAAATTCTAAAATTTCAACTGATGACATTAACTCATTTAGTAAAGTCATTTGCAACACTTTTAATTCAGAAAAAGTGTTGCAAATAAGAATCCAGAAATTATTACGTGAATCTCTATAAGAACATAAATATAACAATTATTATGATACTTGTGGCAAAGTATAATGAAAATTACAGCTACAAAAATTATTTTTTAATGTTTAATTATATTTTTATAAATAATAAGTAATCTAAAAATACATAAATAAAAGGAGAAACACAAATAAACGCAATATTATTTAATATTAATTTTCTGATTTAAAATGCTAATATAGTGTCTACGTGAATGAAAAATTATAAATTAATTATAATATATTCAAATATTTAGTAAGCTAAAAATATATTAAAAAATTTACTTTTAAATTATCACTGAGAACTCAGAAGTTGGAGTATCTTAGATTAATATGTTATGAACATTTAAAAAATTAGAATGTAAGATGTTTCTAACGAATTTATAAGTTTAAAAAGCTAGCGTTAACTTTGAAAGTTAACGTTAGTCTTGGGAGTTGAAAAGATTACGTAATAGTATGGAAATGATCTCTACTCAAAATTGTTTCATTCCTTCTCAACCAACTATTAAATAGCATTTAAAGCTCTTCATCAATTAAAAGATAGTTGGAAGGTTGCTGAATTGTTTGATTACTAAATTAAGAGGAAGTGGGCCCCTATTGGAGTCGGGTCTTGGGTAGGTGCCGGACTAGATTTGGATAATATACAAGGATAAATATGACCGAATAAATATAATCCGTTAGACTGAAAAAATATAGGAGTTTGTTAAAGTTTTTCTTAGAATCGAATTATATATAGTGTAATTGCATCTCTATGTATTGCCTCCAAAAATCACATCATTGTTTTAGAATATCATATTTTAATTATCCCAAATGTATATATAATAACATGGCATATTACGTTTACATTAACAAACTGTTTACAAGAATTATTTGATTAAAAAATTATTTACTTAATTAAAAATAAAAATAATAAGAGAAATATTATATGGCTGTCCCAAAGTGATAAACAACTTCCACAAAAGTGCTTCCATGCAAGTGTATGCATGCGTGCACTTAAAAGTTCCAAACGTCGGTCTCGAGCCGGCCTGGCATAGTATCGGGCTTCAACAAGCACCCATTTGTTATGGAGAATGAAATGCTAGAATGTACAATGCCCTCTGACTTTCTTTTCCACAAGCATGGATGCTCGGTCCCTTTTAACCAATTCCTCCTCTGTTCTTTGGTGGCCTGGTGGTTACATGGGTGAAGAGAATAAGAATAGGTTAAAAGGGTGATCCCTAAGAATACAAAAGAAAGAAATTTGATGCCACAATCACGAGAAACTAAAAAGCTATTGCTTAAAGAAATCCACTGACAGAAGGAATATGCTGTTCTAGAATGGTTTTAGGTGAAGATTGTATTTGTTAGTTTTCTATTAATTCTATAAAACGAACAGAAAAGAAAGCCATTAAGGAGAAGAAGCGATCGCATATAAAATATTCCAACTAACCTAGCGACAAAAATAGTAGCTGCCAGAGATACGCAAAGTACCCCTAGACATCACGTGTCATCCATTTTCCTGATTTGATATTTGCGCTAAACAACACATTCTTGAGAGCAGGCTTAGTCCCACGTAATAAATGGGCATCAATGCGCTCTCTCTCTCTCTCACCAATCTCTTTTTTAACCAAAAAGATTACTAGATGACTGTATGCATTAATACAGACAGACGTTACATCCATTGTTAATTTTTTATTGGTTATCTGGTATCGTTAATCTGCGATGCTTCAGTGATAATCAGCCACAATTTACAGACTTCAGACGCCTCAAGACTTGGTAACGACATAGCACATCCCCATCCATGACCTCCAAACATCAACATCACATCCCCTTCCCCAACACTGTATCACATTTAAATTTTGTCACTGCAAAACAACTGAAATGGATACAATCAAGCTCAATAAAATAATCGTACAAAATTGATTCTCAACTTGGATAATCTGTCTAGTAAGACTCAAGAAGCCCATCAAATTACAGAACTGCAAATCTACAGATAGGAAAAAAAATGTCAAGACCTTGACAGAACGAGAATATAGCATCAGCATTAGAGTTTAAAAGAGAGAAATAAATAATCCAACCTCTCAAACATCCTTACATTCCCCAACTCGCCCCTTCTTTATCTCATCATCGTCCATCATTTGATGTTAATGAATCTGCAAACCCAGATGGCCGAGTAGGTATACTAGTCTCAGTATTATCCCCACTGGGTAAAAAAGACGAAGAAGATCCATCCATATCGCCTCCTTCAAAAGCCTTCCACTTTTTGAGCGCTTGAGGTAACGTCATCTCAAGGTCTATGCCATAGATGTCATCAGGATCTTGTTCAGATGATGGTTTCCATGCATCAACGAGAGATGAAAGCACATTGACCACATGACTCATGTCAGGTCGCTGATAGGGCTCTCTTGCAGTGCAGTGACCAGCAAGCTCAGCAACTGTGTTTATGCTAGCAAGTGTTCCTTCATCAAGTTCAATAGCTGGATCGATAGTCTTTTGGAATGAATGTTCGTTGATGTACATCCTCCTGAACCAGGTAACAAGGTGCAAGCTATCCTCAGGTTGAGTTTCATCAAGTGCTTTTCTCCCCGTAATAATTTCCATTAATATAACTCCGTAGCTAAACACATCCACTTTGGTGGTCACTCGTCCTGTCACTGTACATACAAAAAGTTCTATTTCAGCTCCAAGAGAAATATTCAACACACAGGAAAATGGAGCAGAGGGAATAGGAATCCTTTGTAGAAGTTGAATATACGTTGCAAAGTCTAAATGCAGATAGCAAACACATAGTATCTATGATTAAAAGCCAAATATATATAAAATATATACGGAAAGGCAACATAAGAATATAACAATTCTTTGCAATATATATTTTGAATTGATAATTTACAAGACGGAACAAATATAACCAGAGATTTTCATGTGTTTCACCATGTTACATTATTCTGGTCTAGCTCATCATTTCAGCAAATCATGCCTAATCATGACATGATTTTTGTTTGTGACCAAAATTTCAAATTAAATGCTAATTCCTTGCCTTTTTTTCAGTAAAACAGCAAGAATAAGAAACATCAAAATCTTTGTCCAAGTTACCTGCATATTCTGGGGCAAGATATCCAAAAGTTCCAGCTAGTCTTGTTTCAATTGAAGCCTTTCCTTCTGGAGCAAGACGAACTAGTCCAAAGTCTGAAACTTTGGCCCGCATATCATCTCCAAGAAGGATGTTGGAGGGCTTGAGATCCCTATGAATGAAACTTTGCTGAGCTAAGCCATGTAGATATTCAACACCTCTAGCTACATCCAAAGCAATGGAAAGTCTTCTCATCCATTCAAGAGGCTTTAGTCCCTCCTCCTCCCAATTGAACAGATGCCTACTGAGTGTACCTTGAGGCATATATTCATAAACTAGAAGTTTTTCATTTCCGTCCAAGCAATAACCAAGAAGTGCAACCAAATGGCGGTGTCGAACCTTTGTAAGCACTGCAATTTCAGACTTAAATTCAGCTAGACCTTTTTCGCCCACCACTCCCAATTCCATCCTCTTTACAGCAATTTGTGTTCCATCAGGCAGCTCCCCCTTGTAAACAGTACCAAAGCCACCACTTCCCAGTATATTTTGCTCACTGAAATTATTGGTCACGTTTCTCAGAACTTGAATTGGGATAACCATACTCCCGGCTTCAACAACATGAATGTCACTCAGTCCACTATGATCATTGTAGCTCTCGGTTCTATCATCACTTGAACCAGCAACTGTAACTTTTACAGCATCCTGATCCCCAGAATGACGAGGATGAATTACTAGCATATTAGGACTCTGTACTTTGTTGTAGTTCTTTCCTTTCCTGACATAGAAACAGATACCCAATCCAATGAAACATAATCCACAGACAATACCCACTACAGAGCCCACAATCTTTCCAGTACTCTTATTACCACTTCCACTGAAGGCACTAGGACCACCACCCATAGTTCCCGGAACAGTTCCAGGTGTACCAGGAATTGGAAGTGTACCAGGAGGGGCTGCCTTCCCGATAAAAGGGTTTCCAGCAGTAATCAATTGCACATTTTGTCTGAAACTAGGCACTTTACCATAGAGATTATTATTTGACACGTCCAATACAGAAAGATCAGGTAGACTTGTAAGTTCAGCTGGTATAGTGCCAGTAATAGTGTTTTTTGCTAGAAGCAATTTCTGCAAGGAAGGAATTGAAGCAAATTTTGGGGAGATCGTCCCACTAAGTCCCATATTCTGAAAGTTAACGATGATAATATTCCCTCCAGAAGAGCATGTTATCCCTACCCAAGAACAAGGATTATTTCCTTTCCACTTGCTAGCAAAATTAACAGGGTACCCAAAGTCTTCCGCAATTGACAACAAAACATTAACACGACTGTCACAAGGAACATCCGGATCAGACAAACAAAAGCTATTAGACGCATTTTTCATATCCACATCAACTCCAGGAGGAAAACTTGGCGTTGGTCCCTGAAGTAAATTATTGGTCAAATTCACAACTTTAAGGTTTGGAAGTTTAACCAGTGAGGGCGGAACAACACCCGTTAACTGATTGTCCCTCAGGTTCAAATCCACCAAGCCGGTAGTCCCACTTAAATCCGGTATAGGACCGGTGAAGAAATTACCTTGCAACCAAACCTGAGTCAATCCAGTCATGTTCTTCAACACACCAATGCTTCCATTAAGCCTAGCATCACTCTTCTGCCCATTCAACCATAAAGACCGTAGATCCTGAAACCCAGAAAAAGTCGATGGCACTTCACCCTCCAAGTAATTGAACGACAAGTGCAAATTTTCCAAACTAGGGAACACACTACTGTTGAGAAAAGCAGGGATTTTCCCACTCAAATGCGCTGAAATCGCCGAGAAATTCGTCAACTGCGACGCGTCCTGAAGACTATCGGGTATTTGCCATGACTCATAAGGGTTGGTACCAATATCCACATTCGATAAAGCGGTCATACCTCGGAAGAAATCGGCGGGAAAAGATGAAAAATTGTTGTTGTCAAGCATAACAGACTGAAGTTGGCTTAAACCAGACAAACTCGGGACGGGACCTTTTAAGTTGTTGAACATTACCTCGAACACTTGCAACTCAGTCAAGTTCCTAAGTTCTGGCGGCAAAATGCCTTGAAGGTTCTGTCTACCGATTTGGATCCGCGTGACCCGACCATTTTCGCAGTTGACGTGCTCCCACTGACATGGGTCGAGCCCAGACCAACCGAGAGCAGTTGGGTTTCCGAGATTTTGTCTGAGTTTGAGCATCACAACCGCGTCACCAGTTGTTTGCTGTGATGCAGCAAGAGACAAGAGGGAGAGAGAGAAAATAAGGGTCAGAAAACGAAGACCCATTTGAGGTTTTTTCATGGGTACACTCCGAAACGAAGGGTTGTCGCAGATGGTTTGAGGTTCTGCGGGAGAGCGAAAAATGCCCAAGCGAAGGAAAGCGAGAGAGACACAGCGAGGAGATGAGTGTGGGAGTGTAGTTTGTAAGGGTAAAAGCTGGCAGAGGAATTGGGTGAGAAAGAGAGAGAATATAAAAGATTTGTTTGCTGTGGTGGTGTTCTTCTACGGCCTGGTTGGTTCAAGGAATGAAATAGATAGGGAATAGAATAGTTATTCTTAGGAATAGAAAAGATCAGGAATAGAATAGAATAGCTATTACTTTGTTTGGTTTAGAGAATGGAATAGAGAAAGAATTTCTATTCTAATGTTTGGTTTGAAAATATAAACTTG
>JAOTAW010000001.1:7090945-7108655 GCA_025629945.1 Erythroxylum savannarum | reverse complement strand
TTATTTAATTTTTTTAGTTATGTATAGTAAATTTCTTGATTTATTACAAAAGATATTTTTCCTGGTTTAATTGAGAAAAGTGTTTATATTTATTAATTAAAAAAATTAGCTTTTTTAAAATTTTAAAATAATTTTTTAATTTATTAAAGAAATATTTTAATTAATTTTTAAATAAATAATAAAAGAACCTTCTTAATTAAATTTAAAAATGTTTTATTTAATTTTAAAAATAGTTTTCTTTTAATATTAGAAAATAATTTTCCAACTAAAGAAAAATAATTTTTATGAGATTAGAAATAATAATTACAAATGGTATTAAAAATAATTTTCTAATTAGATTAAAATGTGTTAATTATACAATTTTGAAAAAGATTTTTTTATAATAAACAAAGCTAAAATAATAAAAAATAATGCAAATGAAAAATAGTGACAGACACTAAAAATAAAAACACATTTTAGTGATAAATTAATATTTATTATAACTAAAGATTATTTTATTAATTTAAATATATTAAAAGTTGGAATTATTTATCTCATCTTAAATTCTCGCGAAAGTAAGTTATACAAATGGATAAATTGACTACTAAATATAATAGGTATTAAGAGAAAAATTTAACTGGGGGGCAATTAGTTCATGCTTTCAGACAAGAGCCTAGCAAACAACATTCGTTAGAGAAGAGCATAATGGAGGATGATGGAATTCCGGCGGCCGAAAGGCAACAAATCGAACAGATTCGACAGCTTGAATTTGAGGAACTTCAAGTCGAAGAAGTCGACGACGACGACGACGACCAACAATCCGACGGCACCCGCAACACCACGTAATTCTAATCTGTGCTCTCTTTTTTCATAGAAGTCTCAGATCAAAACCATAAGCCCAATAGACAAGTATAATTTGTAACTAATTCAAGTATTAGGGTTTTAGAGTTGGGATATTGGCAACTCAATTGTTGCTGTGGCTTAATGTTTTAATTCCTTCTTTATTTGTTGCCATTATTGCAATGGTTATGTCAACTTTTAAATTGTTTGAGGAATTCGATAATTGCTTTGTAATCTTAGTTGACCTTATTAGTTTCAAGTGTCTTGATATTTTATGTTTAAGGTAAAACTGAACATTTTGTTAAACGAATTGGGGAATCCCAGTCAGTGTCTGTTGCTTAACAGAAGCAAATCGTAGGAGTGAGTGAGAAAGAGAAGAGAGAATGTCAGAGATTGTTATAGTGAGAGAAGAAAATGTAGAAAATCAGAATAATTCATATTATTCCTGTCGGTCTTTCCCCTTACAATGGCACATATATAAATAGCAGTTGTCCTTTCTTAACAGGTGTTAATTTTCTACTCATAATGAGTTACATAAAAATGGCAACATTTCACTTAAGTTGCTGTGACTATACGACATCATTCATTATTTAAACTTGTACCATTGCTTCCCACACCCTTTTTCTTCATTTTCCCACAACAATGCCCCCTTCCTTGAAAACCTTGCTCACAAGGTTCTTTAGAGAAACGCTTTTGTAGCTCGAACAGAGATTCCAAAGTTGCCTTTGAAGGTGCACCACTGTACCACTGTACTAGTACTTGAGTTGCTGGTTTGTTGTGAACCTTCACCGTTCTTCTATCCAAAACAAATTTTGGAACTCGCTTGAGGTAGTGAGGTTTCGTAGGTAAATTTGTAGAGATAGGATCCTTTTACATGACACACTTCTTTAGTTGGGACACATGAAACGTTGAATGAATGAGTGATTCTAGTGGTAATTGTAACTTGTAGGTCACCTTAACAACCTTTTCAATAATTTGATAGGGTACATAAAACAAAGGGGAGATTTTATTATTGCTTCTCTTTTGCACCGAATGTTGTCCATATGGTTGGAGGTTCAGAAACACAAATTGTCCCACCTCGAACCCCCTACTTACCCTCCTTTTGTCAACTTGTTTCATCTGGTGTTGAGCTCTTTGAAGGTGGAACTTGGCAATGGATAAGGCTACCTCATCTATTGTGTGTGGGTGTTTGATTAGTATGAAATGAGAATATTTATTAAGCCTGTCAACTACCACGAATATTTCGAGTTTGCCTCAAGATACTAGTAGCCTATCTATAAAATCCATGCTAATCTCCATCCAATACCTTTTTGGAATTGGCAAGGGCTAGAGACTTCCTGGATATGGGGTATTCTCATGCTTGCTTGTTTGACATACCTGGCATTCTCTCATATAAAAGATGGCTTGAATCCTTTTTGTGGTAGTAGTAATCCCCGAATATCCTTCTTATAGACCATCATGATTTATAGAAATTAGTTTCCTCCTCAACTCCTAATTAAACCCAATCACCAATCTCCCCTTCCGCCTCAACAGCTCCTCCCTCCACTCGTAGTTGCTTGAATTCAATTCTCCTGACTTCAGTTTCTTGGTAATGTCTTGAATTGCGGCATCTTCATCCCAACTTGCCTTAATTTCCCCCAAAAGTTGAGTTTGCACCTAAGATATGGTCGTTTTTAATAGTTTAGTGCTAGGAATGGTTGATAATGTGTTAGCCGCCCAATTTTTACTTCTCACTCCTATATATCACTTTGAAGTCATATCCAAACAACTTGGGTAATCAAGTTTGTTGTAATGGGATTGTGATCCGCTACTCTAATAGGTACTTAAGGCTTCGGTGATTGGTTTGTACCATTTTTCCACCATTGAGGTAGTGATGCCATTATTTTAATGGCCTTAATAATTGTTGAAAATTCCTTCTCGTATGTTGATAGTTCCATGTGCTTCAAGGCCAAGGTTTTGCTCATAAAGGTAATTGGGTGTTTAGCTTATTTTATTACTGCTCCTATGCCTCTGCCACTTGTGTTTGCCTCTATGATAAAGAGTTGCAGAAAGTCAGGCAAACACCTATGATGTTATGACAGCTTCCTAAAGTTTTTCAATTGCCCACTGTTTACTTTCTTCCCAACTCCACTCAGAAGTGAGTTGTTTCTTCAACAATTTTGTTAGGGGCTTAGCTAACTGAGCATAATTCTTGATAAACCTCATGTAGTAGCTAGTGAGGCCCATAAATCCTCTGAAGTCTCTCATGGATTGAGGAATTTGTGTGTTCCTTGCATTTTTAGCTACTCCATTAGCTGAAATAGAATGGCCCAAATGCTTGATCTGCCTTGCACCAATACTACACTTATTTCCTTTACAGAATAAATGATGACTCTAGAGAACTTCCATTGCCTGTCTTAGGTGCTCCAAGTGTTGATGAAAGGACCTGCTATATATGAGGATATCATCGAAGAAAACTAGGATGAATCTCCTTAAGCACGGTTGGAATATGTCATTCATCAAGCTTTGAAACATTGAAGGTGCATTAGTTAATGCGAAGGGCATTGTGAGGAACTCATAACGTCCTGCATATGCTCTAAAGGCAGTCTTGTCATTGTCATCCTCATGCATTCAAATTTGGTGATAGCTAGATTTCAAATCCAACTTGGAGAACCAACTCGAGCCATGTAGCTCATCCACTAACTCCTCAATTAGTAGTACAATAAACTTGTCTATTATTGTATACTTTTTGAATTCTCTATAGTCTATACGCATTCTCTAAGAGTTGTCTTTCTTCTTCAACAAGACTACAGGAGATGAATATGGACTAATGCTTTGCCGAATGAACCCTTGTTGAAGCAACTGCTTCACGACCTCCTCTATCGCATCCTTTTGTTCCCTTGGGTATCTATAAGGTTGGATGTTAATTGATTCGATACCCTCCTTGAGCTTAATTCGGTGGTCATGTATTCAATTTGGGAGCAGTTGGCTAGTCTCGTTAAATGCCTTCCAAAACTTTGCTAGCAGTCCATTTAGTTCTTTGAAGGTTTCAGGTTGCTCTTTTAGCTCCATATTTTGCATTTGACACTTTAATGGATGCATTAGTTGCATCATATATAACACTCCATTCCTAGAACACTTAAGTATCTTATTGAAACCTTTGCTAGAAATGAGCTTATTTCCTTGGGTTCTTCATCAATGTTATCAAATTCCCATCCTAATCAAATTTCATTGTGCAGTTTTTGAAGTTAAATAGCACATCATTTAAAGTCACTAGCCATTATATGCCTAACACTAGATCACAATCTCCTAAGTTAATGGCTAGTGTGTTAGTTATGAATTCAGTACTTTGCATGCTCCATGCAAATCCCTTGTAGTGTTGGTGGCAACTTAGTTTGAGTCCTCCCATCATGATTTGGAATGCTTAAATTTCTTCTACCTCGTTGTGACATCTTTTAGCTATGGCTTTGTCTAAGAAGTTTTGGGTGCTCCCGCTATCGATTAGGATTTGTAGAGGCCTCCTTTGGTGCTGCCTAACTATCCTCATTTGTGGTAGTCTTACTTGACACTTATGGCAATCATGGCTTGAAAGGATACATTCAGGTTTGAATTTCTTCAAGTTCTTCTTGAATTATTCCTTCTTCTGCCCCCTTCATTCCGTCCTCTTCCTCTACCATGAACAACTGGAATTGTTTCTTTCTACATTTGTGCTCAGGGGTGGCGCATTCGTTACACCAAAAGCACAATTCCTTAGCTTGTTTAGCTCCAAACTCCCTGGTACTTACAACTCAAAGTTACTGGGTCTCCACATGTTATTAGTTTGTAGTGTAGTTCCTTTAGTCCTTTGAAGTGGCAGTATTCCTTTACCCCCAAGATTTTTTGTTGTATGTGTAGAAGTCACTAATTCCCTAGCTTTGGTTCCACCCTAAGTCTATCTTGAGCTATATGGTCCTTTATTGCTTCCCTTGTGAAGGAGGGAAGTTGTGTTGGTTGCTACAACCACTTCTTATTTCCTCATAAGTGCATAAGCCTATTGAAGGCTCTGGGGATCCAAGAGTTTCACTAGTAGCTCGAGTTTTAGTTTCAACCCTTTTACAAAAAACCGTATAAGGTTATCATTCACAAGTGACAGCTTGTTGGAATACCTGTCAAATTGGGATAGTATTCTTGTATTGTCCCTTCCTATCAGAGCTCTCCTACAGGCTTTTCAAAAATTTCCTCACCAGACCTCTTTTGAGCACCATTCTAAACTCCTTTTGCTGCATGTTTTCTTTCCCAATTTCGTTCTTCATTTCCAATTGATACCACTCTTGAGAGGAGTCTTCCAAGTGTATTGCTGCTATTCCTACCTTGAGGGTCTTTGGTGTACGATCAAGAGTGAAAAATTGCTCACATTTATAGGTCCATTCCTTCAAAGATGGGAAAATCGATTTTGCTAAACCTCGTTAGGATGGTCTATCCCTCATGTTTTGTTATGCTTTTCAAGATTGGTTCCTACCTTCCTATTTAAGGCTTTTCCTTGCGTCCCTCAAGCTTTTGTCTGAACTGGTGGAACAAGGATTTCAAATCTCCTAACCCCTTTTATTGTTTGTCAGTTTTGGTTTGATTTTCCATCATAAACTACTCATTCCTCATTTGTGTTTCCATAAGAACCTTCATTCCTTCTCTGATCCTCCGTAATAAAGTGCCCCTGCTTTCTTCTTCCATGGTTGATGTTCGAGTTTCGTTTGCTTTGATACCAAAATTGTTGCTTAATAGAAGCAAATCATAGGAGTGAGGGAGAGAGAGAAGAGAGAATGTTAGAGATTGTTACAGAGAGTGAAGAAAATCGATAGAATCAGAATAATTCATATCATTCCTATCTGTATTTCCCCTTACAACTACACATATATAAGAATTAACTATCCTATCCTAACACATGTTCATTTTCTACTTGAAATGCGTTACATAAAAGCAACATCATTTCACTTAAGTTGCCACGACTTTACAACATCGTTCTTTATTTAAACTTGGATTCCTTTGTAATGAATGAATGATTGACGTTTGATAATATTGTTTGAGTATATCCATTGGTTTTCATACTTTGATAGTTCATTTATTTGATATATGCTTTTTATTGTTTACGATTGTGATTCAAGTAATAGTTATTGTCTTTCTAACCCATTCAAATTTTTTTTTCTATTTTCCCCAGTGGTGATAACGCTTCAAATGATTTCAACTTTAACACCAATTTGGCTTCATTACATACTTATCTTGGCGGTAGGCATAAATTGTGTAGCCATTTCTTTTTCTCTTACTTTTTTCCCTTCAGAATTTTTAATTAAGGGTTAGCATTTGTATAAATCTATTTTATGCTTATAGGATTGTTTCTATTTTCCAGAGGTTGAAGATACTCACTGTATGTTGGCTTTCTTGGATGGAGGTGTCAAATTGACCATCCCATTGATCCATCTTGAAGGTATTGTTGCATAATCTCTGATGATCGTTTGTTGTCTGCTTGTATTGATGAGTGTACTTCTTGGTGATTGACATGATTTAAGAGAATTTTTTAGAGGCAACATTTGTGAAAGTTTGTTTTTTAAAGTCTAATGAGCGAGTACATTCACATTTTAGACGCTTAATTTAAAATTTTGTGACCATAGTTCAAAAGTCTTCACTAGGGAAGCGGGAGGGGAGATTTGTATCAATAATAAGGATGACAATTGGCCAGACAAGGCTCGCTCAAGCCCGAGCCCGGCCTGAAAATTTTAGTCTGGGCCCAAAGTCCAATCCCGTATGGATGATCCGATTATTTTCTTGTTTTTTTTAAATTTATAGTTTGAAAATTGACATTATTTTTTTAGAATTTTTGGGCTTTGAATTGAGTCGGACTGGTCTCAGGCATGGGTTTCGAAAGCTCAAAATTTTAAAAGAAAAAAGACCGAGCTTTGGGTCCATTGACTTTGGTCTAGGCTGGGTCGGAGTTAGGCTTATTTGCCAAGCCTAATCAATAACCAAGGATGATCTTGGAAAATTTGAGCTACTTCTTGTGAAATAGCTGCAAGTGTTGGACTTGGGGATGCACTCCTTTTACTCTATATTATGATTTGTTGATCCTTATTTACTTCACAATTGTTAGGAGTGGTTCTTTTCCCAGAGGCGATGCTTCCTCTAAGAGTTGTCCAGCCAAATTTTATCTCTGCTGTTGAGAGGGCATTGATCCAAGTTGATGCACCAAATGATGCTCTTTATACAATTGGTGTGGTAGGTGGAAAGTTTTTTCCTGTATCAAGCTTTTTTTTCTTCTTGAGTTTTGTGAAAGAATGATGAAAGATATTTGAAACTATTTCTAGGTTCGTGCTTATGGGGATCTTGAAAACAGAAGATTAAGGTTTGCAACAGTTGGTACAACTGCAGAGGTATTTACTATTGTTATTGATGAGAACAATATAGGTTTATATCATGTGTCTGTAAACGTTTTCCATGGTAATTTATACTCTTGCTCAATATATAATAGTCATGCAATTATGTTAGTATTTTGTTGATTTTCTAATATTAATCAAGAATTGGGCATTACCTTTACATGCTTAAATCTTGAATCAACATGCTTGTACATTTCTCGGGATTTAGTAAATATATATGGTCATGAATGTTTCTTGGACACGCCATAACTGAAGAAGGCTAGATGGATCAATATTCCACCTACTGGACTTGGTGTGTAGGATCTACAGATTTTGCAATGTCTTTGTGCCTTGTGGTCATCATCATTTCCAAACTTGATGAAGAAATGCTATATTAGTGGTACAGATTGCTTGCAATTTTTTTTTTTTTTTCCATTGAGATACTATACCAAACAACTGTGAGTCACATTTTTTACTAATTCCTTTTAAATTGAAGTGACAGTTTAACTCACTTAACTGATCATTGAGGATAGTCAATTTCTTAGTGCTGAAAAAGAAAGATGAGCTGTATACACTTATAGAGTTCAAATGGAGCCACAATCATGCTCAAATAATAGGGTGCATTGACATTGAAATTTTGATATTTCTTTGATAAAATAAGAATGGATTTGTTTGAAATTAATAAGGACATCCTTTTGCATTTGAAGCTTAATAGAGACTTTTTTTAAAGTCTTTTTGGATGAAGTTATCTTGAAAGCCTGTCTTTCGTGTTTGCAGTAAAGTAACTTTCTATATGAAGTAATTTCTTGATAATATGTTTTAAGTATTAAATTTCAATAAGACTACTAAATGTATGAATTTATACATTTAACATGAATTAATGTTCATAATTTCTTGATGAAAAAAGAATTGTTTTCTTCTTCATCCCATTAGCATCCAATTCTCATGCCAACAAATTAGATGTTTTATATGATCAATAGATATTATCCCTCGAGTTCTCTTGTTATAAAGCTCATTGAAAATGAAATGGATCATGAAGCCACCATGAGAGTATTTTGTCATTAATTACATGGTGCTTTATCTTTCTTGGTTGGGTTTTTGTGTATATGTTGCTAATAAATTCTATTTTGGTCTTCACTTTTATATTTGTTGAGTTGTGGCAACTTATTCTTGTTTTTAGTTGTATTTGTTTTTCTTCTTATTTTGAATCTGCAGTCTTTTCTTTGTTTGTGTTGGTAAGACTTTTGATGATTGTACTTCTGAAATTCAATCTTTTAGATTCGACAATACCGGCGATTAGAGGATGGCTCACTTAATGTGGTTACTCGTGGCAAACAACGTTTTCGTTTGATCCGGCAGTGGATTGACGTGGAAGGAGTGGTTAGAACACTAACATTGCACTATTCATCCTTCCATGTGTATGATTAAACCCTAATTTAATTGCTAATTTATGTTTAGCGATGTGGGGAGGTTCAAATTATTCAGGAAGATCTACCACTAAGGACACCCCAAGATGCTATTGGAAAATTGGCACCTTTACCGAATTATTGCAGCCATGGTCTCTCTAACATGCGTCCTTCAGTTGGTTCATCACATGGATATGGAGATAACAGTTGCAATTCACCAACAAGTTCAGAGGAAAGTTTTGGGGGTGAGCTTTCTTTAACTGAAAGGACAATTCACGAATCTGCTATTGATTCCTATTGTGGAGACTATAGTATGGAGGATTCACAAAGCAGTGATGACGACAAGTTTCCCTATGAGCCGGAGTCCACATCTAGAATGCCTTATTCAGCTGACTTTGACTCCACAAAACATGAAAGAACAATTGATGATAATGCATTAGGAATTGGGAAAAATTCATCACAGAAACAACCTAACACCCAGGAAGGTCCTAAAAGATACCGAAAAACTCCAGATTTAGATCAATTTCGTAAGGTTCCTAGAGCATTCTGGCCTCACTGGGTATATCGTATGCATGATTCCTATTGTTTAGCTCAGAAGGCAGCAGGTATTCTATTTAATTCCTGAATATCTTCGTGTAATTCATAGTTGAAGGTTAACTTACCCGTCTTAAATAATGTATGCATGTTATTTTTCCATCTCTATCCTTATCAAAATTCTTTATGGTGCTACTGAAGAGTTTGAAAAGTTTGTTTAAGTAACCAACTATGAAACAAGTATGTTCTCTATAATATTGTGTTCGGTCTAATTATTTTGTTACATTTCAGCTTTTGAGAAATCAAAATTTTGAAACATGTCTAACCTGATATTTTTGCATGACTCTTTTGGAAAAGGAAAACAGCTTGGACGTATTTAACTATTACCAGGATAAATTAAGTTTAATAATTTCACTAGTTATATCCATCATACATGTGGTCACTTGTAAAGGGACGAAGGAAGGGAAGGACACTTTGCTTTTTAAACTGTCTAATCATCTATCATGCATTTACTTGGCTGACAATTTCTTTTATCAAGTGTTTGCATGTTGCTTACTTGTGGCTCTGATCAGCACTTATCTTTTATCTCTAATATGAATAGTGACTTTTTATTGAACTCAGAAATGTGGAAACAGATAGTTGGAGCACCAAGTCTTGAAGATTTAGTGAAAAAGCCAGATCTTTTATCATTTTATATTGCCAGTAAAATTCCTGTTTCCGAATCTACAAGGCAAAAACTTCTTGAGATTGATGGCGTTTCATATCGACTGCGCCAAGAAATTGATTTACTAGATAATTTTGATCTTATACGTTGTAAAAATTGTCAGGTAAAACCCATTTTTCTTTCTTTACATTTCGAAGTGTAGGTGTACATGTGTTCTTATGCATCTTTGACCATAATATATAACCACTGTTGATGTAAATTAGACGATGAACCAATCCACAGTCCCTACTAGCTTGAATCTTCGGTATGTTGGTTTGTTCCGAACTAGTGATTTGTTCTTTACTTCCTTTAATGCTTGCAGACAGTACTTGCAAGGCGGAGTGATATGTTGACAATGTCTGTGGAAGGTCCTCTCAATGCATATGTGAACAAATATGGTTCTGTGCATGAGATAATTACTTTGTACAAAGCGAATGGGTTGGCACTTGAACGGCGAGCTTTTACGGAGTACAGTTGGTTTCCTGGGTATCAAATTCATCTTTGCTTTTGATTCCTCACTGATATCGTCAATTTTTGAAGTGTGCTGAGCGTTAAAATTTTATAGCTTTTTGTGATGATAAACGTCCTTATATCTGGAAAGAAACGCAAATGGAACTTGTTATCCGCTCGTTTTGTTTAATTTGCTGTGGCAAAAATCTTATAACCTGGCATTGAGAACCTACTGCTGTTACCAAAGTATGCTGATTCGAAATATTTTTCAGGTATGCATGGACCATTGCGTACTGTTCCAGTTGTGAAACCCATATGGGATGGCTTTTCACTGCCACAAAGAAGTTGAAGCCAGAATCATTTTGGGCAATCCGCAGTTCGCAACTTGCTGATAACATGCACTGAAAGAAAATATTTCTGCTACTAGTTATATGAAATAATCCTGTACCAAGAATATCTTGTAAATATTGCTTGTAGATTCTATAAGAATTAGTTGTCTAAATAGTCGTTGCCAACGAAAACTGCATTTCGGGCAAGTTGGCCTCACGGTGGATGAGTACGTGCTAACTAGAATTTGCTTTTCTCCTTGGCGCAAATAGTTTGTCCCAATTTGAGAGACTTCATTATTGTTGCGGCTAACAATCTTATCGGCTTGAGAGGAAGTTTTGGAAATTGTAAAGAACGGCTAAACTTTGATCTTGGCATTAGAAATTGACGGAAGCATTTGCATCTAGAGCCCATCTTTTTTAACACTAATAGGACGGCAGTCAAAAGGGAGCCTTAACGATGGAGTGTTTATTGGTGTGCTATATTGCTATAATAACCCCATGATGAACAATTCTTGAAAACTGAAATTATTATATAATTCTTTTATTTAAATGTTATCACTTGAATACATATTGTCTCTCTAAGTTCTGAACTTGTAATTTTTATAGTTCGATAAATTTAACACTTTGAGAATGTTTTTTTTAAAATATTTTTAATTGAATCGGCAAATGATAAGATTGGTTAATTGTGGTGAAATTTAGGGTTTTTATTAAATTGATGGATTTTATAATATTTTATGTTATATTCATTAATTAAGTTTATTAAATAGTGTTTAGTTTTCTATAAAAAAAGGTCTTAATTAACTATAGTAGTGAATACTTATATTGATAAAGTAATGGATTTGAAGTACATTTTCTATGGGCAATAGATAGTGTGTGTCAATTAGAGTCTTTTATCATATGTGTGAATGATTACTTGTTATTGGTTATTGCATTTGCTTGATTGTCAAAATTGGTGGAGATGTACGAAAACTTTGGGGGCTTTGTTAAATTGATATTTTAATAGATTTTAAATCATAATTATGAATGTAACTCTATTTGACAGGTAATATATGGTGATAGTATGCGAGTGAAGTGTGATAAGGTGTGACATTGACATTGCTGCTGTCAACGACTTCATGTTTATTTGCATATCATAGTGTTGACACCGTATTTTTGTATGGTATGTTGTTTTGATAAATGAATGCATATTTGTAATGTGCTTTATGACCCCTAAGAGTGATGGATGTATTTGATATGAGATATGTGGTGTGAAAGATGGTTTAATAGTCGGTACTAAAATGGTGCATCTAAAATTCCGTGTCTTGACCAAATGTTCAGTGCTAGAAAAATTCATGTATATAGAGCGAAGGCTTAGTGCTAGATTAAGGCAGAAATCAATGTGAGTCTACACAAAATTTCCAAAGCAAATGTGTGATGCTCGATTGGAGTAGAAATTGAAAATTGTTAGGAGCTTATGCCTAATGTCTACTGGTGCATGACATTGTATGATTTATGCTGGTGCATTGGATGTTGCATTAGGTGTGATTATAATATGAAATAATTATATATATATTTGTATTGCATTTTATTATTATTCCTTTAACAGGTTTTTGAAAGTTGTAAAGTGTTATAGATATATAGTTGTAAGTTTACTGTTTATCTATGTGGTAGAGGAATTGATTTTTTTTATTTCTTTTTCTGTTTTTATTTGTCAATTTATACCCTATTATAGTTATGATTTCAACTCCTTATCATTTGACAAAAGATGTAGGTTAGCCCTGCCATTATCTTTAGTACTATTTGCACATTAATATTTACAAAAGGCTATTATTTGCATCCTAAAACCTACCTCTATTAGGTTTCCATTTGGCTTCCATAGCTGGACTTCCATCTAATGTGGCATTGACATGAATTTTTATAAACATGTATATTTTTCCTAAATTTATAATATTTTAAATTATTAAAACAATTAAAAATATTATAACATGAATTTTATAAACATTTTATTTTTTAAAATTTATAATATTTTTATTAGAGTAGTACTCTAAAGGCAATCGCTTTTAGCATTTTTGTACAAACTTTATTTTGAATAATAAAGTGAGGCATTTTTTGTTAATTTGATATTCATATTTATGAATTGATGTTGATCTTAAATCGAGTTAATGAAGTCTATAATACAAAACATAACATGAAGGAAATCATGATGAGGTCATGATAATGAGATTCTTATCATGTGCAATTATGTTAGTATCTAAATTATCCCTAGTCATATGATTAATGAGATAGGACATTATGAATCCGGATAGACTAGCACATGTTATACTCCTTAATTTGATCAAACAGTGGATCTCATAAACTGTAAGCATGAGATGTTTAGAGTTAACATGTGGATGCTTATTGAGAATAGTAAGTACATTGGATGACTTGCTATGAGAATATCATATGAATGATCTATCAAATGTTAGTGATTAATCTTATCATAGTAATGGTGTAAATATCCTTAGACTTGAGGTATTAAAGGATATCTTGGATACTGATCTTGTGCTTTGACACTATTCCTTGTTGCCTCAAGACGAAATCACTCATAGGGTGGTAATTAGGTACAACTATTGGTATTCAAAGGTAATTGGGTAGCCAATAAAGGATTCACCACTCTTGATAGAAGGAGATGATACCCACGGCCTCTTGTCGGATTAAACCATTCATGAATTGATCGGATTAAAAGATAATTCAAGTGGCAAAAAATTAGGAACTTAAAGGGTCACACGCTTAGGAGATTGTGGGAATGTTTTGGGATAATATCGCGATATGATCGTGGTAAGAAATGTTGAAAAGGAATGGACGAAGCAAATGTTGCATGGATGTCCAAGGTGTAGTCACGTTCATGACCAGCTAAGTCACGATCGTGGTCCACTAATTCCAGCAACATATATAAGTGATTTCACATCACTTAAACATTGAGATCAATAGCTAGGAAGTCCAAAAATGTTATGGACATTTAGAGGGAGTTAGAGGGAGAATTTCTTTGCATGTCAAGCAAGGATTGCTTGATGTTTATTGCATGTGATATAATTCTCTTCTATCCTTCCTATTGAGCATCCTATTTGTCTTTTAATCTTATTTGGTTCTCAAATCTTCCCTACACACTATATTTTTTCATCTCTACATGTTCTTCATTGGCTGTTGAAGGTGTTTGGTGTTTGCTGCAACCCAAACAAGGAGAAGAATCAAGAAAGTAGTAGCATTTGCAAGGTACATATGCTGTAATTTCATGTTCTTACATTTTGTTTATATATGCACATGGATTCTGGGTTCATGGAGATATCTTGGGAGTTGGAATTTTAATTTCGACAGTTCCACTGCCTTGCCATGCAGGTAATGCACGATATCGGGCCTTTTTAACAATTTTAAATTATTAAAACAATTGAAAATATTATATAAGCCTTATCTCCCTTCCATTTCTTTAACTATCTTTGTTTAACTGCTCCTCTAATTTCCATAACATCATCACCACCAAGAGAAAATTATCCTTTTAGGTATCTCTAAAAATTAACAAAAAGCCTTTGCTAATAAAATATTAATGTTGAAATGTACTTTTGTTGATAGCAAAGAGGGAAAGTTAAAGGCAAATCGATCCTTTTTTGATTATTTCTCTTGGATTCTAATCTAGATTTGGAAACTAAGAGATAAGATATATCATTTCTTCCTAACCCTAGCGGAGAATGCAAAAAACTCTTAACTCTGGTTTGAAAACTAGACCAACTAAAGTTAAAAGGACCCATCCTGGAGTTCCTCTTTCGGAACTCGAGTGGAGCTCTCCGGTGACCTCATTGTAACCCTTTAATCGATATCTAACTCAATCGAAAGGTTCCCGCAAAGCTAAGTCATTCAACTGTTAAAAACCTTTTATACTTTAAAAATTAAAAGCACAGAAACTAGTGGGAATTTTTGATAAAAATCTGGAAGCATAACAACTGCTTTTCTAAGATTCTCAATTTTTCAAAAACCTACATAACATGATTTAAAACATTTCTACTATTTCATATCCATCTTAACTTCTAAAATGGGACCTTAGGTTCACATATAAGCAACCACAAACATATAATTCTCAACACTTTAAAAACATATTGAAGATCAAGGCCCTCATAGTTCATTAAGTAAAAGATGTTTATAATTCCACAAATATTACAAGATCACACTTTTAACCCTTTCCAAATTAATGTAAAGCATATATACAAGTAACTAAGCCAATTTCACGAAAACAAATACATAGCAAAAATGACATAAGCACATTAGCACTCGACAATACAACTAATTTGCAGTGGGATCCCAGCTACTATAGCATCTATATGCATACCTGAGGTCATTTATTTAAAAACATAGAAATAGGGATGAGCTAAATGAGCTCAGTGAGTGTTAATCATTTTATTAAAAATTAAACTTTTGATAACATCTTAAATGAAATATTCCCATATAATAAGCAAGCTCTAAAATAATCACCATAAAAATTCATTTGTGCATCATAAAATCTGGTAATAAATAACATTTCTTAGAGCATAATTTCAATTTGTCTAAAATACCATTTCGAAATGATTTTTTCAAAATTAAGCTCATAATATAAAAGTTTCAATTTTCCATTTTCCATAAAAATAAACAATCGTGGCGCTAAGTTATCCGAAATCTTTTATACTAAAAATAAGCCAACCATTAGAATATGTACTATACGGTGCCTTTCAAATTACTTTTAAAATAAATGGTGGCAACATTATTATTGTCATGAATTTTCTTACATGAGATAGCCCAAAATTAACTCTTTACCGTATGGTACGTTTAGGAATAAAGTCACAGAGTTGGTTCTGTATCGCTTTCCTACGACTGGTTAATCACTAGTTACGAAGCTGGTTCTGCATCGCTTACCTACAATATGTTAACCTCTATAAGCTGGTAGTTATGGAGCTGGTTCTGCATCGCTTACCCGCAACTAGTTAACTAACTGTGAGTCGTAATGCTAGTCAAAATAAACTAGACCTACTACTGTAACAGTGGTAAGCCTAGGTCGATCCCACAATGAGTGTTCGGTTAGGTTTTGTTATGAAATTAATTGGTGTTTAGGTTATGGGTGGTTTTGTTTGGTTTAAGAAAAGAAAAGAAAATTAAACTAACTAAGAAAAGCAAATTGAAGAAAACATGTAAAAACGATGAAAGCGGTGAATTTGTTGAGAATTCGGTTGTTTGGTTCAATCTCGTCCTACACCTTAATTAAACATATTTCAATGATTTGTTGTTATCAAATCTCTCTTAGAAAATATTAATCGTGGGTTCATAATTAACCCGATTTTTCCCTTAAGTAGTGTTTAATCAAGATACGATCGTTAATTAAACCTAACCATATAATAACCTAGGATATGATTTCTAGATTAAATTGGATAGTAGCATTACAAAGTAGGAAAATCAATTAATCAAGGCAACAACTACATATGATGTGTCATTTAACCTAAGTTATGTTATCCCTAATGATTACGAACCATTATTCACTACAAATGAATTTCAATATAACAATTACAAATTACATTAAATAATATAGCAATGGGTCTATAATAAAACGATCCAATGGACCCACAAAAATCATAGTTTCACAATACCCAAATCCATACACATCGGATAACATAATTAATTTGTAAAGAGAGAAAGAAAACAACAAATACAAGGAGAAATACACTTAACCGGATTGTCGGCGTCGATATCCCCTTTAAATCGGTGTTGAAAAAACTACCCCTCCATGGGTCTCTCACTATTGAGAGCTTCCATAGTCCTCTTCGTGTTCTCCCAAGAGCACCTTCGATTTAGCCCCCAAATGAAGACATTTAATTATTTCATCTCCAGCTACTGTCGTCACACATACCCATCATATAAAAAAAGAAAGTTAAATTGAAGTGGGATAGGTTGCAAAAGCCGAATAGAGGAAGCTACTTCACTCTCTCAGTTCTTGCTTATTTTTTAAGTCGTCCACCCTTATTTTATTCTCTAGCCGACACCTTTAACACTTCCCTTCATTCCATTTTAACGCTAGGTGTTATGTAAAAATTGGACAGCTGTTACATTCCTCTTCTTTAACCGCACATCACACACATTTGGTTCTTCCTTTTTATCCTAACCGTCCACTCCTTTTCTTCTTTATACCTTCCAACGTTGTTTAAAATGTGGCAGCTATATTTAAAAGGGATATGGGACAGGTTTCTTTCAAAATAGAAGAGGACAAAATGTGTTTCGGTTGTTGTCCTTGGTGCTGTCCATGCCGTGAGGGTGATGCTCCAGCCCTCCATGTGCAGCTATCCACCATCCATTATATACCTTTGTTTTATACTTAAAAAGCTATGTTAAATGGACAAGTGGTGTGTGTGTGGTGTCTCACTTACGTGAGACACCATGCAATCCTATGCACTCACGTTTTTGCTTTAGCCTCCCATTCTTTCTTCCACTCATGTCACACACAATGAAATGGAAGCTGGCCACCTTGCATCATATTCGGTTTATGCTATAAATCACTATCTTGCATGGGTGTGAGGAATAACTCATGCCCATGCATCTTGTTGCATATGTTAGATCCCATTTTCGGAATCCAACCTCTTACCTGAAAACCATTATACTTGAGCGAACTCCAAAACAAATCATAAAGATTTAAGCCTTATGCCATTTTTTTTCGTAACATATCTCACTTATACCAGTAACAACGATTCATGTGCAAGACTCATCATCCTAAATCAATAACTTACTCATATCATATCCAATTCCCACTCAACATCATTGATACATAATTTATAATTCGTTAACATCAAAAGAATTAAAATTCCCGAGGTCTAATGGCACTCCAAGCCGCGATACAACAATACCTCAAAATCCCAAAATACAAAAATCACTTGAACTAATAATCCTTAACATGCGACTAAATCCTTGAACTTAACAAAAATAACTCAGAAAACAACATAAACCAAACGGGAGTGATGCCTTGACTCGCTTTCACTCCATCTCTTGCTCAAATACCTGAAGGTGGGGAAAAGGAGGGGGTGAGCTTGAAAGCTCGTGGGTAACAGGTTTATAACGAATAATAAGCAAAAACTTTTATAAAGCTCA
>JAOTAW010000001.1:6991714-7001809 GCA_025629945.1 Erythroxylum savannarum | reverse complement strand
GAGAGACATAGTGAGATAGAGGATAGAGTCGTCGCTTAGTGCATTCTCTTACACCTTTCCTAACAACAATGGGTTCAGAAATTTGAATATGTAAAGGTGAGTCAGATCTTACCATGATTTCATTTCTAGAGTCTGAGTTGGATTCTTGGACTTGTGTCAATTCTGTAACAGCCTTTCTCCTTGAATACACCTGAGTAACACTGGTTGGGACACAGGATGACTCAGGTTCATTAGTATTATTGGGAAACTCAGATGTAATTGTAGAAATATAAGCTGAACAAATGTATATTATTATTCCCTTAACGGACAATACATTGGTACAAGTATATATGAGAATACAAGTAGCTATTTTAGGAAATTAATAGTTGTACATAATATTCTAATTGATCTAATTTAGCTAACTTTTAGGAGTCATTAACACCTAGGAAATATCCACCTGGATATTTCCCAACACCTCCCCTCAAGCTGGCTTGTGGATGTCATCCATAGCCAGCTTGGTAACCAGAACACTAAACTACCTCTTGTGTAACCCTTTTATAAGAATATCAGCTACCTGTTGTGAGGTCGGTATATAGGGAACACAAATTTTCAATCTTCTCTTAATGAAGTGCTTGCCTACCTCAACATGTTTTGTTCTATCATGAAAGACCAGGTTGTGGCCGATTGAAATTGCAGCCTTGTTATCACAATACACCTTCATAGGAATTGAAATAGGAATTTGCAATTCCTCAAATATTGTTTTGATCCACAACTTCACAAATTCCATGTGTCATTGATTGGAACTCAGCTTCGACACTGCTCCTTGCAACAGCACTATGTTTTTTACTCCGCCAAGTTGCCAAGCTACGACCAACAAATGTTTAATAGCTTGAAACTGATCTTCTATTATTCTATCAGTAGCACTTCCTGCCCAGTCAGCATTGGTATAAACTTCAACTTGAAGATTGTTCCGCTTATGAAACATTAAACCTTGCCCGGGAGTTCCTTTTAGATACCGTAGTATCCTATACACAGCATCCAAATGTTCTCGGCCTGGTGAATGCATAAATTGACTCACTAAGCTCACAAAAAAAGCTATATCAGGTCTGGTGTGTGACAAATATATTAGTCTCCCAACTAGCTCCTGATATCTCTCCTTATCAACGATATTTTCAGGTTGAGCTGGGCTAAGATTCACACCTATTTAAACATGTGTATCAATTGCCTTGCAGGCTAGGAATCCGGTCTCATTCAATAGATCTAGTATGTATTTCCTCTAATTCACAAATATACCTTCTTTTGATTTAGCAAACTCCATCCCGAGGAAGTATTTGAGGGGTCCAAGGTCTTTAATTTCAAATTCTTTGGCTAATGTCTTCTTCAACTCTACTACTTTGGATACATCATCTCCAGTTAGAATGATATCATCCATGTAAACAATAAGGATAGATAGTTTACCTGCCTTAGACCGCTTTTAGTGTGGGGGCTGAATGGGCACAAGGGTGGGAATATAACAGAATGTACGAAGGGGTAGTTAAGAGGGGGCAGAGAGAGAGGAGAAAGGGGTCATTCGGTTAGAAAGAAGAGAGAAGAGTAGAGGAGCTATATTCAGCTCTGGAAGAAAAGGTGTTCAGTAGAATCACCTTGTAATAGCAGTAGGGATCCTCTATTATAATCAATAATATACGCTATCCCTAGCATATTAAGCTAGAGTTCTATCAAAATAAGGCTAGCCGAGTTTTGGTATATGGAGGACTTTTCTAACAATAAGGGTAGGTGTGATATGTACATCTCCGAATCCCTGCAATGGTAGCTAAGAGCCATTGGCCACTACGATCTTTCTGTTACTTGGGCAGTGGGTATAGGTGTGGAAGAGTTGAGATGTGGGTGTCATATGGTATGTAGCATCGAGGTCTATTATCCAAGATTTAGTGTAAGAAGTTTCTGACGCAGTCATGCAAAAAGGAAGTAGAGGTTTACCTGAAATAGCCAAAGAGCAAGTTTTAGAAGGTTTTTCAATAGACCTTCTCAACTTTTCAATTTCTTCACTATTGAACCCCCTTCTTGTTGAATTTTCCTCAGCTTTGGGTTGTTCTACCATATGTGCTTGAGACCTTTGCTGCACCCCACGATTTCCCCACTCTCAGCTTGGTGGCTTACCATGGAGTTTCCAACAAGTTTCCTTTGTGTGTCTCGGTTTCTTGCAGTTGGTGCACCAGAGAATGTCATTATTCTCCTTCCCCTGGTTTTCTCTACTAAGATTTTTGGCCAGATCACTACTTCCTTTCATCTAATGATCTGTTTTTGCTACTAAGGCTAACCCGTCCATGGTTTGTTGTTCAAGCATAACACTCCTTCAACTTTCTTCTCCTCGAATCAATGAAATTCTCTTTTAGAGGTGGTATGTCCTCTTTGCTAAGGATTTGGATCCTAACCTAATTGAATTTAGGATTCAATCCGGCCAAAAAATCATAGACAGGGTCTTTTCCAATGAAATTCTTCAAGATGGCAGCATCCTCATGGCATTTCATCTTGAAAACTCGGTAATGGTCAAGTTCTTGCCACAGATTTTACAGCAGGTTTGCATACTCAGTGACAGATTTGTCTCCTTGCTTAGCAACTATAGTTGTGACCTTGATCTCGTACACTTGAGCAGCAGCGCGAGCCGTCAAATATGTGCGACGAATGTAATCCCAATGTCCTTTGCAGTAACCAAAAATATGCATGTGTCACTGATCATGGGATCCATGGAATCCCATAGCCATGACATTATCATGGAATCTTCCTCATCCCATGCTTTCAACATTGGGTTATCCTTTGTCGGTCATGTTCCAAGAAGGTGACTAAGCTTCCTTTTGCCCTTGAGATATGTGCGGACAAATTGAGACCATTTGAGGTAGTTCTTCTCATTAAGCCTATAGGAAGCCCGAATATTTTGCAGATCTCCAATATTCTGATTAAAACTGAATTCTTCTGGAGGGTTAGAAACAAAAGTTTGGGAGGTTGACATGATGAAGAAAGAAAAACGAAGCAATTAGGCTATTTGAACAAGAATCAATGAATGAAAGACAAGGAGGAATGCAGCGATGAAGGCTAGAGCTCTGATAGCATGTGGAAAAGAATGCTTGTATATTATGTTCTTTGAATAGATAATATACAGTATTATATAGGAAATTACAAGAGATAAAATAGGAAACTAGATCAAATAAACTATCTAACTAAATCCCTTAAATCAAAGGATTTCAAACTTTTCTTCTAATCTATTTATAGCTAATGTATAACTCAACACTTATTTCTGCTGCCTATCTGCTATGCAGTGCCTCGTCTGAACATCTTCTAAGGATTCTGTTGTATATGAAAAAGTTTGACTTCTAACGTAATCTTGCCTATGTCTTAAGTACGGGTTCTAATGAAATCCTGCCTATAGCTGTTGCCTAGTTTTCATGTTTGCAATTCTTTGTTGTCCAAAATTTGTTCTTTGTTTCTACATCTTACAACTACATACTTACAACAGTAGATATTACAGAGAGGTCTTATGGCTCTTGCTGATGTTGAGGGAGCTCGAATCCATCTTAAACAACTGACAATAACGCATCAGATGGCTAGTTGGGAATCCATGCAAGGCATTCTCACAAGACATTTCATGCGTCAACTTCTTCACGAGATGTACAAGGTAGATCTATCACTTTTCTTTTCTTTAATGGTTTTTCATTTTCTTGGACTGGTAATTGTTTTCTCAGTTAAACTGAGCTTCAATCCCAAGCAAGTTTAGATCAGCTACATGGATCATTCTCTATGCTAGTGGGCGTGGAATCAAATAATTGGTTAAATTAAGTGATAAATTCCTTTTAATGTCATTTCACATATGTTAATCAAGATTATGTTACTTATTTTATGAGTTCCTCAGTTGGTATATTAGTGCATTTTTTTTCATTTCTATAATCTCATCATTTTGAACTCTCTTTTCCTTGTGCTGTTTATGTCCAACAAGTAGGTTTTTGGTTCCGCTGGTGTTATAGGCAATCCCTTGGGATTTGCTAGGAGTTTAGGACTTGGGATCAGAGATTTTTTGTCTGTCCCTGCAAGAGGCATTCTGCAGGTGATGTAATCTCATTAATAGTACAGCTTGTTTTCATAACTTTTTCTAAAGATCAACTAAATCTTTTTGTAGAGTCCAGCTGGACTTATCATGGGCATGGCACAAGGCACTACAAGCCTTGTGAGTAACACAGTCTTTGCTGTAAGTGATGCCGCCACCCAGTTCAGTAAAGCTGCACACAAGGTAGTTTTTCCATCATGGACTTAAGATAACAGCAGAATTTCAAATTCATTAACGTCAAGGTATTCTGCTTGTAGGGTATTGTTGCATTTACATTTGATGACCAGTCTGTTGTTAGATCTGGCAAACAACAGAAAGGCGCCACTTCACAGAGTAAAGGTGTGATAAATGAAGTTTTGGAGGTAACTTTCTTCTTTCTTTTTTTTTCTCTTATATTTCTCCTGTACAATACTTACATCCATATATAGTGTACAATGATCTAATTTAGGAATGAAACATAATATAAGGTAGGGAGACAAATCTGTCTCCTAATTAGGAGTGAGTCAGGGGGGCTGAAATTCTCCCTGATTTCTCGTGATTTCGACAAATAGACTTCGAAATTATCATAACAAAAGGATGGCATTATCCATGAGTCTTCTTGTGGCTATACTTCACAACAAAATGGCATTGCAGAGCGTAAAAATGGTCACCTTCTTGCTTGTACAAGAGCTCTTCTTTTTTATAACAATGTCCCACGGTGGCTATGGGGAGAGGCAGTCCTAACTTATGCCTTCTTGATCAATCGACTGCCATCATACAACCTTGGAAATCAAAGTCTTACTGATACCCTCTCTACCTTCTACCCAAATAATCCAGTTAAGATCGGCCTACAACCTAGAATATTTGGGTGCACATTCTTTGAAAGATGACTGATCCTTCCAAGGGATTAATGGCAAATAGATGACACATCCTCTTAGAGGAACTAATCATCCATTTGTCATACATCTCGCTCTTCAACTTTCTTCCATAATTGAAGTGTAATAGCCTTCAATTTAAGCTTCACAAACATCAATTTTCAATGTTTTTCCATTGATTTCAATTCCAAATAATTTTTCAACCTAACCTTCCAATCCAAATAATCTTCCGCATTGAATTTACCATAAAAATTAGCAATTTCACATTGACTTTGCCACTGCTTACATCAAAGTTAGGGAGTAACCACATTTCTAGTCAACCTTTTGTGGCTTGATTAGCAAGTCCAATTTTATGAAAATGGATTTTGTCCTCTAGTGCATATTCAACCTTAATTTTTTTGAAATCTCAAGGATTTTCTTATTACTTTCTAGATTCTCCATACGAGTTTCCATTGGTCCCTAACATCAAAACGATTGCACAATATACATCAGGTCCACAATCATGCACCACATTTTTGCATCTTTGTTGGTTAGGGTTGATTGCCTCTACCTCAATTTCTATCACAATCTAACAACATGGTTTTGAAGTAGAAATCCTTGAAAGTATATAGGATCCTTTACTCTAATACCACTTAATGTAGGGAAAAAGGTAAGGGCAAAAAATTTCAGCAAAATTCAGTTAGAATAGGGGTGACTGTGGTAGGAACAATTAGGATTCACAACAAAAACATATTCTACTATAAATTTGAATACAGAGGTTGTTGTATGTTATTGCAAATTCCTTGTTTATAGTAGTCTTACTAGAAAACCTACAAAAAATAGGGTTAAAAAAAGTCCTAAAAGGCCTCCTCAAATAATAGTAATCAATAAATATATTATTGAAAAGAAAATCTAACCTAAATAGGAATCATAATGATAACTAATTAAATGAGAAAAAATAAAATTTTAAATTGAAATATGCTCCTGCATCAACACATTTTGTATATGCATGTGCATTACCACATACCTGTTCGCTCCAAAAGAGCAACTCCAGAAGCCAAAACAATTAAGCAACCAATATCAGATAGCTCTGCTGCAGAAGGATTCTCAAACTGCCTGCAAAAAGTATGATTAGGTTATTTTACAATTACTACAACTCATACAAAATCTAATAGCACAAAGATGCCTTACTCATCATTTGGTGTGAGGCAAAAGGATTTAACTACGAGATAAAGAAACCATGTTATATTCATACATAATCTAACTATATAAACTTGAAAATAACATCAGCATGTATCTCGTTATATTATAATGGGCATGTCAAGGTAAGACTGTACAAACCATTGGGATTTATTACATAAAATTATAATGGGCATGTCAAGGTAAGACTGTACAAACCATTGGGATTTATTACATAAAATTATTAGTATTTCATAAAGAATCAAAATAAGTACAAAATGATATAGGGATGTCGCGATAAATATGTGGCACAAAGAAACCAAACGATAGAATGTCAAACTATGAGATGGAGATGATGGTGACACAAAAGGGAGGTTGTATCAACTACTTGGCTATTGGCAATACAAGCTTCATGATCCATGATCCAATGTTTAAGACATATGAAAGCAATATAACAAGCACAAAATGTAGGCGTGGGATAAAGTTTATCTAATTTCTCTAACTTCGTGAAATAAGAAGCAAGTTTCTCTAACTTCTCTCTATATTTGACCTTTGAACCCTTCATTGCAACTGACCTTTTCTATCCAACATCAATTTACTTACCCCTTTTTTTGCAATGTCCCTTTTTCCCAGCTAAACATCTATAAGATTCCTTTCCCGTTTGGGAATGGAACCAGACCCCCCTTTCTCGTCACTTGGCATCCCATCCCAATCATTGATAAACAGCATCTTACCACATTCCTCAGTATCCTTAGATCTGGTCTTAGGCAAACCCTCAGCCACTCGTTTAAAGCCTGCAAATTCTCAAGAAACCAATCATTCAGGGACTTCAGTACCACCGAAATTCGCTTCTAAAAGCTCAACTTCACTTACCTTGCCTGTTTTCTCAGGTTTATCTCCTATTACTACTCATGCATCCCAACATATGGCAAACCTAAATGCTCAACTTAGGCAACTCTAACCACCACCACCTTATCCTCCCTTAAATGCTCAACTTCCAAATCTCTTATTCTTGGTCCTTCCCCACTCACCAACTTCCGCTAGATTGGGCACCAAAAACTTCACACACAATGGAAACCAATCCTTACACTATGTAACTTGCACTGCAATATGTGCAATTGGGATAACATAGTGGTTTGGTCAAGCAAAAATCAAGGCTCTAAGAAAATTGATATACAAGTCTTCAAATTGGCATTTGGTTATTTAATGTATGTTATATGGAGGGAACATAATCATAGACTGTACAACAACCAAAAACTAGACCAACAGGAGTTCAGCCATAAGACTATCAATTGGTTAAGGGAAAACTTCATGGCAAATGGTCTCTGGCTTATCAAATGAGTCAAAACCTTGCTCACTCCTCGAGTGTGACCACTATCTATATGAACTAAATATTCAAACACGGAAATGTAGCTAGGCAAGGGAAATAATAGATGTCTACGTAGACGATTACTAGGAACCATACATCTCTGTAATCTAGATTCTATGGATTATACCAATTTTGTCCTCTAGATTTTTTTTTTTTTTATAATGAAATCCATTAACTTCTGAAAAAAAAAATAGACATCAAACTGCTCATGAAGCGGAATCTGCCCACAGTCCAAAGTCCATAACAAACCACAGACATGAAAGAGCTATAATTCAGGTGTTATAACTATATGCTGCTAAACTGTTAGCTAATAACCTACTAGGCCTTTGAGCTTCAAGTATTAGAACATTTAGCCTTGTATAAATAGCAATGCTTATAGTTGCCAAGATGTCATTACTAGTTTTATTGCTAGACCAATTGCATGATCCCTCTTTTGTCATGGGTTGATGTCTTGTACTCTCTTGTTTACCATTAAGTCAATTTAACTTCCAAAAGAAAAAAGACTTTATGTTTGCGCAAGTATGCATAAAGTACAGCTAACCTTGTACGGAGTACCCTCCAAATTTTCATCACAATTCTTGTTGGCATGACTGTTAACAATGACAAGAATGAATCCAAGCACACAAAGAAGCCAACATCTATAAGCTGCAAAAGCATCAAGTGGAATGTTATAAACAAATGAAATGAAAGGGAACTTACTTTAAGCAAATGACCTAATAACAATGTGTATGATTGCTAGAAAAACTATAATAGGTATAGTTAGATGCCAGAGGAGAAAAGCCAAAAGATACCAATTCACATCTCCAAGGCAACCGAAAGATTGTATCATAAACTCTCTCCCTTTCTTTCTCACTACCAAGAGTTGTTGTCCTCCTTAATGCATTACCCTTGTTCATCTCATTTATAAAGTAATTCATTGGTGACTTCTCATCTGAAAAGATGTCTGAAGAAAAGTATTGCACCAAAATCGAGAGTTAGAAACAAAACATAAAAGCAATGGGGAGATAATGAGGGATTACTGATTTAGTAAGAAGGAATAAATCACAAATCAAGATCTTTAAATTAAGTTTATCACTATTAGCAACTTGTATTTAACGCATTTAACATTCGGTGATCCAGTGAACAAACCATACTATTAGCTTGTATAAATTTCAACAATATAAGCAAAATTTTATATCTTATTTCATCTGTAATAAGTAGACATAACGCATTACAATAATGGTAAATGAAAAGATCCTTCCAATCACCTAGTGATTTTAGTTCTTGATGTGGAAAAAGTAAGCTAAGGACCTAGGCCAATATAAAGGAAAAGAAGCTATCCAATTAGGACTTTGGCAAACCTCCTGATGTTCAACCATATAATGCCATAACTATTAGATGGTATGACTATACTTCACAAACAATTGAAGTATCCATTAACATCTAATCCATGAAGTTATCCAATTAGGTCTTTGGCAAGCCTCTTGATGATTAACCATATAATGCAATAACTATTAGATGGTATGACTATACTTCACAAACAGTTGAGTACCCATTAACATCTAATCCACGTTGAATCCTCCATTCTTGCTAATAAAAGATTGAAATATTAAGACAGAATATTGACACATCCTATATTGCTCGCTAAATGGATGCAATAAAAAGCCAACTCATGAGATAATAAAAAAATGAGCCATGTTTTACAAAAGTCAACTTTGATCAAGTTACATCATTCTACAGTAGGAAGGATTCTATTATCTATCCCCTTGTGACACAACATCGTATGATGCTTGACCAATCAGAAATTTGAAATTTCTACTCCAACATCATACAATTTTGAAAACAATCCCAAAAATCAACCAATGTTTGATAGCTCTAAGAATGAATCCATTTTACTCTTCAAATGTCTCTCTTGGATGCCAATCTCGCTTAAGGAATTAAACTTGAGGCCCCACTTACTCACATATTGACTTTTTAACGCTCTTTGAATTATAAGGATCTCCTTTAAACAAGACTATATATGACTTAGAAACATTTTTTCTCACCATAATCACCTAAAATTTGCCTAGTCCCACATGCAATAGACTTTAGCATAGAATCAATGACATACTTACTTCTAGTTAAGAGTCATCTTGACATCAACACATTTTCTAAAACTTCTAGCAAATGAAAGGTACAAGGAATTGGACAACATTCATCAACCCTAGGTCACTAACCTAATTTATTACATGGCATGCATGGCAATAATTTAGTGATAAATCTTTCTGTTGGTGATATAATAATATTCTTCTACAGATACTATACAGTTGTATCTAGATTATATTGAGATATAGATAGGTTGTATATAGTTCATATAGAATAAGTTCAAATCCCTTAAATTAAGGGATTAGATCAAATTAGATATATCTAGATATATTTCCAAATTTAAACTTCTCTTGTAATAGGCTATATATGGCCGTATATTTTCTATTCAATAACACAGTGAAATTATTCCCACTTTTGTACATGGTATCAGAGCTAGAACAGAACACTAGGGAATGATTTCTTTTGGGACGATCAGAGCCATGCAGGTCGAGTCAAAGGAAATCTCTGCCGCTGGCTAGTCGGGTGTGGCTCCATTAGCATCGAACTCCTCCTCTCTCCAGAACAGTACTGAT
>JAOTAW010000001.1:6937866-6950445 GCA_025629945.1 Erythroxylum savannarum | reverse complement strand
AAATATTAGTTTATGCGACAAAATTAAATAAACTAAGGAGTTTAATAAATATTTGATCACTGCTATTATTTTATTCAAGTAATAACCCACATTTTTAAATAAAAAATATCAAATAATTTCCTACTATACTAGGATCACATTAAAAAATAGTTAATCTTGAGTTTGCTAAACAAAAACAAATCAACTAAATTTAAATTAGGTTGATAAAAACTTTATTAATAATTTGTTATATGACTCTTATATTTGTTAAATAACAACTCTTTGCCAAAACTTATCGCATATATTATTCTTAATATTCCTCTAACTTTATATGCTCATGAATTTGCTCATCCAAATCATACAAATTTAATTTAGTAAGATCCATCAATTTAAGATAAAACAAATTCGGGGCAAAAGGTTTTGAGTTTACCCAAAAAGTCTTATAATAAATAGAACTATGATTTTAATCTTAAATAATATATGACAATCATCACGTTCTTAACATATACTTAATATTTAATTGAGGGATTTATAATTTTAAAAATTTAGGTCTTATAAAAAATATAATCTCATTATATTAATAATTTCTAACATAATCAAATCATTAAAGAAATCTTTTAAAACTTTTATTTGATTCTAATTATTGCTTTGATAGCTAATTTAATTTAATCGTTTATCTCCTTTAGAAAAAAATCCAAAATATTCCTAATAAAAATAATCCTTTGAAAAAAATTTCAAACAATAAAAAATAAATTTTCAAATTTATTAGGAATTTAAACAATTTAACTAAAAAGTAAAGCTTAAAACCTATAGAATTTAAAATAAAAATTAGGTGGGGATTTTCTAGTGCGTGTATACACACCGGAACATTTTTTTTTTAAGTTTTAAGAGTTTTGTTTTTGTGTCGTCGCCTCCCTTTTGTTCTCCTTCAGCCACCACCTGGGTTGCTTCTACCTTTACTCGTCTTAGATGTTTTCTTCTCTTCTAGTTGTGTTTCGCCCCCCTTTTCTTTTGGCTGACTGTCACCCCAGTCATTGACAAATCACCATTGGCAGCTTTATCACTAGCAGACATATTCATCACTGGTGGAAGCTCACCGTAGGAGAAGCCTAGCGTCTACTGCCATTTATTCAAACAAGCATAAACACCAAACTAGAATGAAAACACGCAAATTCAACCCCATTCCAGAACCAACACACACACAAAACATATCCAATCCCCAACTAGGCAAAGACTAGGCAAAGATCATGCATCATAATTTGTTGTTTTCAAAAATAAATCAACTAGGCAAAGACTAAACAAAAGGCATAAATGTCGTTTTCTAGGAAGCTAAAAAAAGAAGAAGATGAAAATATTAAACTCTAATTCATCAAAACATTTTTTAAAGCCTTATTTTATCAAATCAATAATAATTAAGTTAATCAATTAAAAGAGATTCAAATACCACCATTGGGAAATCAACCGTGATCTAATCACGAGCAAAGCTAAAAATTAAAATTTTACAATTTTTGATTGAAATGTAATAATTGAATAACTTAAAAAACATGAATCATAAATTAATTAAATTGTTTCTTATTCAAGTTTCTACCGAAATGTTTTTCGTTAGTCAACTATGAGTTGTTTAAACATTCAACCTCTAACAATAACTAAAGAGCGGTGAAAAAGAAACTCAACTTTTGAGAGAAATTAAGTATGAGTGCTAACTTCATTACACTTATTTCCTATAAATAGAAAAAATATTAGGGTTTTATTTATATTAAAATCAAGTATTTTAATTATAGTTAAAGTCAAAATCTAATTATAATTTAATTTAGTTATTAAAATCAAATATCTCATATTTGATCCCTTAAATTTATCAAATTTCACAATTAAGTTCATCTTAATTTAATTTGAATTTTCTCTTTTTAACTTCTCCTTATGCGTGACCAATTAGGCTTCTAATATATTGGAGATGATTGTGAATTGTAATTAGATAAATTAAAATTATTTTTGATTTATCTTTAATTCTTTGATTAAACAATTCATAATCATAGACCAAGATTGATGTCTAGCAATATGTCATGCCACAATATTGAGAATATCAAAGTAGTTTAACTTAATTTGTCCATATATGATTGTGATGTAATGTTTAACTTAAGTTATCCATGTATGCTTTGATGTATGATTTAATTATTTCGTCATTAAATATTCTAGTAGGACATAGATTATGGATATAACATCTACACTTTTTAAATCCATTCATGTTCATTCTTGTTATTTAGTAATTGATTTATAGTTGATATTTGAAAATATCTTTTCTAATGTCAATTCCCTCAAACTAAAGAATTCCTTAAATCACTATTAATCAAGAATAATAGAACATTCTATTTAATTACTTTAGAGTGACGAATCATTTATTGATTTACTTAACTTTCTTCATATGGTTAACATTGTATTTAAGTGCAACCGATTGAACTATCATAAAGAGAATATGTCATAAGTAATATCAAGATATATTAATTTCCATATAAGATACCTTAGTAATCTTGAGATTAGTTTAGTAAACTTATTCTCTAATAAACACGTACTCATTTGTTTAAGTATCTTCATACTTTAATTTATAAGATCAGTTACTTTCTTCATAAGAAAGAAGCACAACTTGTGCTAGTTTTGCTTTTTCATTATTACTCCATCTTAATGAAACTATAACTAGAAACAATTTTAAAAAATACATAAATCCAAATTGAATCTCATAATTATGATCTTATCATAATTTCAGTTGTACAATAATTATTCAAGTGAATTTTCCTTTAGTATTCAAATATTAAATATAATTAACAAAATATATAAAGATAAATAATACATTTATTAATTAAAATAATAAATCATACATAAAATTACAACCAACCAATTGGATATAAAGACATAAACTTCATTAAAATGTCATACGAAAATACAACTATTTCTATTATTTTGAGAGGCCGTCATAGCTGTAAGGTGGATTGACTTTCAGTTATTTGTGAGGACAAAAAGGAGCATATCAATACAATCTTGGAACTAGTAATAAAACTAGTTGATGAACTTTCAAAGATAATTTCTTATTTATTTATTTTTGGTTAAAAGAACTTTTGGAAGCTATTGCTTCAATAGAAATCAAACCTCTGAAGCTATTGATAGTAATCGAGAAAAAAAAGAAACTTAAAGTCTGATTCAATTAAAGATTACTTATTGTAAAGTGCACCAAATGAGTGTGGTGGAGTTTGACTCAAAAAGTAGACTGCATTCGTTGGTCATAGTGTGATGTTTAGAGATGGGCATCATTTTAAAGCTAAGTGACAAAAGATGTAATGAAAGATAAAATTGGCTCAAATCTTATTTCATGAATTCCAACCCTTTATATACGTATTCTGTGCACAATTTGTTGTAACAGAACATATAATCTGTAATAGAAAAGATTTGCTACTGAAAATATAAGAAGGAAATAAAAATAGAAAGTGGATCAAAAAATAGTGGGTTTGGACTAAAGAAAGTGGACTGGACTATTAGTCCAGAGTCATTATCTTAAGCCCAAAACCAAACAAATCCTTTGACCCATCGTATTTTGTCTCCTAGGTTTCCTTCACTCTTTATTTCTCTTCACACGCCGCCGAAAGCTCGAGGTCGGTTGACACGCCGCCGATTTTGGACAATGCCTAGCTTGAGTTTCAGATATTGAAAGGAAGATTTTGGTAGAGCTTTTGTGAAGATGTCTGCTAGTTGCGCGTTGGTGGAGATGGGAAGAAGGTGGATGATGCCTTTCTGTAATTTTTCATGAACGACATGGCAATCGATCCTGATTTGCTTTGTTCGTTTATGAATGAACGAATTTTCCGCGATGTATATGGCGGAAAGGTTGTCGCAGTAGAGATACGCTAGTTGGAGATTGTTGATTCCGATGTCTTAAAGAAGATAGAACAGCCATTGGAGTTCACACGTTGTGGTGGGGAGGGCTCTATACTCTACTTCAGAAGAACTTTTAGAGACAGTCGGTTGTTTCTTTGATTTCCACGAGATCAAGGAAGATCCGAGAAAAACGTAGTATCCAGTGACAGATTTCTATGAGTTGGGAGTAGTTCCCCAGTCAGAATCAGAGAATGCACAGAGTTTGAGTGGTGAGTCTCAGCGGAATAAGAGCCCTTAACTTGGAGATTTCTTTAAATATCGAAGGCTTCGATGCGCTGCTTGAAGGTAAGAATTTGTTGGTGCGTTCATGAATTGTGAAAGTTGTTGGACGATGAAGGATATATCAGGTCTTGTGGTGGTCAAGTAAAGGAGCATTCCAATCAAGCAGCGGAAGGAAGATGGGTCAACGATGTAGTCTCCAGATGAGGATAATCAGAGATCTGAAGCCATAAGTGTAGCGGATGGTTTTGAAAGCAAAAATCCGGTGTCTTGAAGTAAGTCGATTGTATATTTATGTTGACTCAGATTTATACCAGTAGAGGATCTTGCTAATTCAAGTCTTAAAAAATATTTTGCAGGGCCGAGATCTTTGATTTTGAAGGTATCATCAAGGAATGTTTTGGTGGTTTGTATGAGCTGCAAATCATTACTGGCGAGTAGCATGTCATCAACATAAACAAGCAAGATGATGAAGGTTTCACCTACTGTCTTTTTGAACATGGAGTGATCGGATTGTACTCGAACAAAGCTAGTAGAAAGGAGAGCAGATGTTAGATTGGAGTGCCATTGGCAGCTAGCTTGTTTCAGACTATATATGCCTTTTTTGAGATGGAAAATAAGGTCTACACGTGGAAGAGCTAAGCCTGGAGGAGCCTTCATGTACACTTCTTCAAGTAAGTCACCATGTAGAAATGCATTATTTATGTCCAGTTGATACAGTAACCAATCTTTCTGTGCTACTAATGCCAACAGAACTCTGATTGTTGTTGTTTTCTCCACAGGAGAGAACGTGTTTGTATAATCTAAGCCTTCTTGTTGAGTAAAGCCTTTGGCTACTACACGACTTTTGCATCTTTGGAGACTCCCATCTGCATTGAATTTTAATATGTGGACCCATTTGCAGTCAATTGCTACTTTCCCTGAAGGTAAGGGTTTAAGTTCCTAAGTGTTATTGTCTTCTAGGGCTTTTAGTTCTGCTTGCATTGCATTTCTCCATTCTGGATATTGAACTGCTTGCTTATAGGTAGTGGGCTCTTTCAGTGAAGAAAGTCTAGTTGAAAAAACACGATATTGAGGAGATAGGTTATCATAAGATAGAACAAATGAGAGGGTGTGAGGAGAAGTGTGTGAAATGATGGGACAGTGATAATCTTTGAGATGTGATGGAGGTTTGGATTGTCTTGTGGAGCGGCGCAGCAATGGATTTGGGTCAGATTGAGTTAGATAAGTAGGTGAAATGATAGGTTGTGTAAGGAAAGGTTGCTGGTTTGATGAAATTGATGGAATGAAATCATTAGAGGGTGAAGTTGAATGAATGGGTAGTATAGGTGAAGGTAGGTCTGGGATGATAGATGAGGTAAGGTAGGGAAACATAGTTTCGTAAGATTGAATGTCTCTGGTCAACAAATATTAGTTTAAGCTGAGGTCAAAAACCTTATAGCCTTTAGTGCCTGTAGAAAAACCAACAAAGACACATTTCTTTGCCCTTGCATCAAATTTCCCTCTATTTGCTTAGATCTGTTAAATCTAGATTAGTACAAAAAAAAAATAGAATATGGAGATTGGTTAGACAATAAAGGTGAAGGAATGTGATTGATTAAGTAAGCAACATGAATTATGCATTCTGCCCAGAACTTTGTAGGTAAGTGGGCTTGCATTTAAAGCTCTTGCTATATTCAAAATGTGTTGATGCTTCCTTTTAGCTCTTTCATTCTGTTGTGGTGTTTCAACACATGTAGTTTCATATAAGATTCCTTTTTCTTTGTAAAAATCTGTCATGCAGAATTCCATACCATTATCACTGCGAATGCGTTTAACATGTTTCTCAAATTGTCTTTCAACGTAAGAGCATAATTCTTTTATTAGATCTCTGGTTTCGGATTTGTGTCTCATCATGTATATCCATGTCATTCTGGTCATCCACAATAGTTAGAAAGGACTTATAACGAAGAATAGAGGGAGTATGATAGGGATCCCAGATGTCAATGTATATCAAATCAAAACAAGCTTTTGCAATTGAAACACTAGGATGAAAAGGCAATCTTCTTTGTTTAGCAAAATGACAAATATCACATTAGTCTGTGTTTTGAAAAACAACAGCAGAATCTATTCTAGACAAAGTGTGTAGTATTTGAATAGAAATATGCCCTAGTCTTTTGTGCCATAGATTTTCTTGAGGTGAGGAAACATGACAGATAAGTGAGGTGTGAGCTGGGATTGACGCAGTTAGGTGATAGAGTCCGTTGACTTGTTTAGCAAAACCAATCATCTTCATAATTTTGGTGTCCTAAATTTCATATGAATGAGGTGTAAACATCAGTTGACATGGATAAGAACTAGTAAGCTTGCTAATTAAGATTAAGTTAAAAGAAAAAATAGGCACAAAAAGCACATTGGTAAAAGTAATTGAAGAAATATTGACTGTCCCAATCTGTGTAACAGGGACAAAATGGCCATTTGGTAATCGGACAGTCAAGGAATCCACTGTTTTGTAGGCTGAGAAGAAATCTAAAGAGCAAATGATGTGGTCAGTGGCACCAGAATTAAGGATCCATGTGGATGGATGTACCTTTTTGATCGAAAGTGTATTGATCTAGGGTGTGCTTACTAATGTTTTTCCTTTTGTGTCTCCTTCTTTGTGTAGAATTTCCATCAGTTGTGAGAACTGCTCTGAAGTGAGGTTGTTTGTGACTATAAATTTCTTCTTGGAGATCAGATATTTTAAAGGAATTTGTTTGTAAAAACCTTCCTTCTAAATCATTCCAAACTTCAACTGCAGAGTCAAACCAGATCACATTTTGTGCAATTGAATCTGTCACAGACCTTAATAACCATGATAAAACCATTGTATTGTATCTTTCCCAGTACATGAAGAAAGAATCTTCTCTCTGTGGCATTGTGATAGATCCGTCTATAAATCTGTGTTGTTTTTTGATAACAGGGCCATCTTAATAGATCTTGCCCATGAGTGATAGTTAGCGCCTATCAAAGGAGAAGAAACAAGGACTAAGGATACATTTTCATTGGGATGAAGATAAAAAGGGCTGGCTGAATGATTTTCTGGTCGAATGACATTTGGAGAGTGTGATTGATGATGTGTTTGGTTGGTAGCAACACTGGCATATGAGGGACCAGGAGCTCCCGATATGAGGAAGATGAAAAGAACAAAAAAAGCAGTATAGAAGAGAAAAAAATGGAGCCTGCAGAGTGAGAAAAGTGTCAAGTTACTCAATGTTTTGCTACCATGACAAAAGATGTAATGAAAGATAAAATCAGCTCAAATCTTATTTCATGAATTCCAACCCTTTATATAGGGTATTCTGTGCACACTTTATTGTAACAAAACATATAATCTGTAACAGAAATGATTTGCTACTGAAAATATAGAAAGAAAATAAAAATAGAAATCGGATTAAAAAATAGTGAGTTTGGACTAAAGTGGACTGGACTATTAGTCCAGAGTCATTTTCTTAACCCCGAAACCAAACAAATCCTTTGACCCATGGTATTTTGTCTCCTAGGTTTCCATCACTCTTCATTTATCTTCAGGCTAAGATCAGGGAATACATCAAATGATAGAGTTGCATATCGTGTACTTGGTGAAGATGAGTATTGATGGTAAGTTGAATTCATGAAAGCCAAACCACTGTAACAGCGGAGCGAGGGAATTGTCCACAAAACTTCAACTCACTTCAGGTTACTATTCATATCATGAATTGTGAAAGGAGTACTTCCCATTAACCATTTCTAATCAGCGACATAATATATTAATTTATAAATTCGTAAATTTACAATATACGTGTGATAAGAAATATTTTTATTATAATTATAAAAATAATAAATAATTGTGTATAATATTTTCTTAAAAAGTGACTGTAATGTAAATTTTTTTCTTATTTTTTTATGAAATCTCATTTTAAAGTTTTAAAATTAAACTTTTAATTGTTATAAAAATTTGCAAGATGTTTTCCTTTAAAGAAAAACGTTTGTAAGATGTTATTAATCAAGTTATATTATTATATAAAACTTATCCAATTGATTAAATATATTAGTTAAATTATTGTAATTACAATCAAATTATTTTTAGTAATTTAGTGTATAATTTTAATTATATTTATATTTATTAATTTAAATTGATAATAAAATAAATATATCTTCATTGAATTATGAATATTTTATCATTCATAAGATATTTAATGAATAAATAAAATTTATATGATCTTAATTAATTAACAGCTCCTTCAATTAATAAATTTTGTGTTCTTAATAGTTTCAATTTATAAACAATTTCGTGTAATTATATGATTTTTCATGTTTTATTGATTTTGGTTAAAAATTAAACTTTGAGAGCTTACATGTAAAGAAATGGTAACAGAAGAAAACTTAAACTCGTCTGTAGAGAGCGATCAGTCCCTGGTTTCTGGAGGACATGGAGGCAGTAGAGGGCGAGAGAGTTGCTGGAGGAAGAGGGCGGTACACGTTGAAACCCACAAGAATTAATAGCGAAGATATAATGTTCTGTATAGATGTCGACTCCGAGTCCATGGTGGAGATGAAAACTACGGGTCCCAGTGGCCGACCTCTCACAAGATTGGATGCCATGAAGCAAGCTATTCTCCTATTCATCAACACTAAGCTCTCTATCAATCCCGATCACCGCTTTGCTTTCGCTGTTCTGTCCAAGTCCGCTTCTTGGGTAACCTCTCTCTCTCTCTCCATTTACTTATGCCCCTTTGGTGGTTTTTAGTTGATGGTGAATCCAAAATTTGATACCAGATTGAGAACCCTTAAAAATCGATGATTTGCTTTTGGAATGTAGAGGAATGAATATGAAAAGCATCAATTGTATAATCTTAAAACCAATTATTTTCACGAGAAAAGAGACATCTTTACCTTTTTGTTTCTTTTGACTGACCTGCCTGCCTAAATCAGCTGTTAGAACCATATGTCTTCAAATCGTTCATTTGAAAAAATGGAAACCCTTCTTATTGTACGATCATGATTCATGATCTGTTGACTTGTTAAGCTTGTATTGGTTCCTTTTATCGGATCTTCTTTGAGAATAATAAAAAAAGAAAAGTGTGACTCATCCTTAGTAATTAAAGTTATGTTTCTTCTTTTAATATTTTATTGAACCATATAAATTATAATTTTCAAATCTATTTGATGATTTGATCCATTTCAGGGCAAAATGTGATTATCTATACTCGAGAGTTAAGTTTCTGGCATAGCCATCTCAAAACTTTTTTCATTTTTTTGAAAAATGAAAGAAATTATATTAATCATAGCAAAATCTACTACAACATTACAATGAGCCTCATTGTTAGTTTGAATTCAACATATGCTGAGGTTACAGTAAAACGGCAAAAGAACTCGATAAAATTGAATTACAGCATCCAAATGGTCTTCATTGCATTACTAAGTGAGCTGTGTTTGTTGTCAGCTATGAAAGCTGCTCGAACCCAATTAACAATGTGTTCAGCTATCTGATATTTGTCTTCCTCGGTTCCCTTGTATAGTCTTCTGTTCCTCTTCCTCCATATGGAGTAGATTATGGTAGTAAATTGTTTTAATAAGAGTTCCATTCGCTCCACCTAGCTTGGTCCCGTTTTAAGTGTCTCCCTCCAATCAAAAGTATACCTGGGTAGTTGTAGCATATTCATTATCCTGCTCCATATTGCCTTGGTGTAACTACATTCAAAAAGTAGATGATTTTGACTCTCTGCTGTATGTTTACAAAGAACACAAATGAGATCATAACTTCCAAACCATCTATTCTTGGTTCTAAGTCTGTTTTTAATAACCAGCCAAGAGAAGATTGAAGCTTTCGAGTTTAATGACTCCCTCTAAAGAATATTAGACTACGGAACCAGTTCAACATCACATGTAAGTATCTTATGACAAGAGCTATTAAGAAATGTACCTCTTGGGTTGGGCATCCACAGAATGTTATCCTCTCCCATTTCATCAGGAAGAGGAGGCAAGTGCTTAGTAATTAAGGAGAATCCTCTAAAATTGCGACCCCAGTCTCCATTATGTATGAGTGAAGAGACCTGCACATTGAGTGGGATATGATTTCTGAGTTGTGCTATTGCTAATCTCTGGATAAGTGGACTATAGTGCGTACAATTATCATACCAGAATCAAATGCTTTCACCACCCTCAATTGATGCTTAATGTAATGGTAGACCAAGCTCTTCAATTCAAGAATATAGTTGAAAGTCCAGGAAAAGTCTCTAGAAAATTTCCAAGTTGCAAGAAATTCTGCTCTTTAAGATGGTATTCATTCACCCATTTTATCAATAATGCTTTTTTATTAGTGACGAGTCTCCATATTCTTTTACATAAAAGAACCTTTTGCATTTGTGAAATTGAGATAATACTGAGTCCGCTTTGCTTCTTCGATAGGTAATATCGCTCCATTTCACTTTGGCATTCTTACCATTTTTTGTTTTTCCGAATCACAGGAAAGCTTTTAGTAGTCTATCAATTTCCTTGATAAACCTCTTAGGCAATATAACATGTGCAGACCAATGAATGTTCAAGCCATTCAATACCGATGTGATGAGAATCAATCTAGCTGCCATTGAGAGAAAATGATTATGCTAAGCAGTGATCCTTTCTTTAATCTTCTCAATCAAGGGAATGAAATCAGAGAATTTGGGCTCAGTAGTTGTAATTGGTACTCCCTAATATTTGAAAGGAGGAGTGTGCACTCTAAAGCCAACTATACTACTGATTTCCTCTTGGTTACGAACATCGGAGGAGATGTACACATTGCTCTTCTCCATATTCGCCCATAATCTAGACCATTCTGCAAATATATGTAAGATATTTATCAAAATTCTGATGGAATGAGTGTCTGCATTATTGAAGAGCAACAGATCATCTGCATAGATCAAAGGTGTCAACTTGAGCTCTCTACATTTGTGGTGGAACTAGAAGCTGCCATTACTCTCAAAAAGCTTGGAGATCAATTGAGATATCCCTTCCATTGCTAAAGCAAATAGCCCCTCGCCTAATACCTCTGGCGGGCCTGAAAGATAATGAAGGACTGCCATTTACCATAACACTGAAAGAGGATGTTTGAATGCATGTCAATATCCAATCTCTAAACTTTGCTCTTCAAAAAAAAAAAAATATCCAATCTCTAAACTTAGGTGGTAAACCTATAGCTTCCAGGCATTCTTGCAAGTACCTCCACTGATGGTATCATATGCCTTGAGGAAATCAATTTTCATCAAACAACTTTTGATCAGCTTCCTTGAGTGATATTTATCTATCAACTCCTATAGAAGGAGTATATTGTCTCCAATACTCCTCTTTGGTAGGAATGCCCCTTGTGCCATGTGAATAACCTCTGGTAGAGCTAATTTCAGCCCTAGAGCAAGCAGTTTGGCAATCACTTTATAAACAGTAGTACAACATGAAATAGGTCTATATTCAATTACGGATAATGGATGTTTCTTCTTAAAAATAAGACATATAAATGTATGATTTACCTCCTTGAGCAGTTTTGTACATGAGAAAAACTCCAGTACCGCATCTGTAAAAAGATGTCCAGTAATCTCCTAGGTGGTTTGAAAGAAGAGGGCAGTAAATCCATCAGGACCTGAAGCCTTTAAAGGATGAAAGCTGAAAAGCATTTCCTTCACTTCTTGTGAAGTAAAAGGAGCGATTAATCTGTTATTAAGGGCCTGATTTAAAGAAATACCAAACACATCTTTGACATTAAATGTGGAGGGGTGTCTTTTGCCCCATCAACTGCTGGAAATAACTCCTGATGATCTGTAATCAAGTTGCCACTAGTGTCTTGCTGCTTCTTGATACTGAATCGCAAACATTCATCTGAAAATTCTATGCTATAATGAAAAAAGATAAACATTTTAGCTTAATTCATTTTGAGAATATATGATTCATTAATATGTCAATTATATGACTATTCTAAAGTATTAGTTTTCATACTTCCGTAGTTCCTTGGCTTGAATAGCTATATCTCTTGTGCTTGAGAATATGGCCTGATCAATTTATAGTTCTCTTTTGCAATTTTTTATGACAGTTTATGCATTATTTATTTTTGTCACTTGTCTGCATTGCATAAACCAATTACACTTTGCATCGATTTCCTTTGTTTAGTAACTGAGTATGTATCTTTTTCAATTTTTAACGACACATTATAGGTTCGAAAAGAGTTCAGCAATGAAGTTGAGTCTGCAGTTACAGCTCTTAGAGGATTGTCAGCCTCTTCATCTTGTGGTCAAGCAGACCTTACTCATCTATTCCGCATGGCAGCTCATGTGGCCAAAAAATCACATGCACAAAACCGGATTTTAAGAGTGGTGAGTGTAGACAACGTATTTCCATTCTTCCGGTTATATTCTAGACACATATGGCTGCTTGTATTTAATACTTTATGAAATCACAAGGTCTTCTGTATATTTTTCACTTAATTATTGTTTC
>JAOTAW010000001.1:6894167-6909035 GCA_025629945.1 Erythroxylum savannarum | reverse complement strand
AAGAAGAAGAAAAAGAAGAAAAGAAGAGAGCTTAAGACAATTGTCAGAGACAACAAAATAATCTTTCAACTTTAAAAAAATGGTAGGTTTTTAAGACATGGCTTGGTATGTGACACTTGTCACTTGCCATATGTCCCATTCTTATAGCTTTAACTAGGTTCTTTCCTTTTTCTAGTCCAATCAAATCCAATTTCTACTTCAATTATCTCCTAATTTAAATTGGCACTTGTCAATAAATCCCAATGTCACATATTAAAATTTCTACTGCTATCTAGTATTTATTTCTACCACTATTCATCAATTATTATGTCACTTGGCATTTTTTCTCATCCAATATATCCTTAAAATTTCCATAAATTTTCTAAATTTTACCAAAAATTCTAAATTAGTAAATATACACCTAACTAAATTTTCAACACAACTACACCCCAATTCTCGATAATATCGCACTACAATTCAATTATACCTAGAATGTTAATGAATACATGTACAATCATTTCAATGTGTGCAAAAATTCAAATTCACATGTGTGTATGCTGACAATATGCATGAGCATGAAAATGCATTTTTCTTAATCTCTCATTGATCTCACATGTACCGTATTTTAGGGTTCTAACCCTTAGTATGAGAATGGGATGTTACAATCTCTGTCGCTCATAATATCCGTTGGAACTCCGAAATACTTGACCACATTCTTGTAAAACAACTCAGCCGCAACATCTGAGGGACAAGTCACATGAGCTGGAACGAAGATCGCATACTTGGAGAATCTGTCAACCACCACCATGATTGATGTCATATTGTCCACTTTTGGAAATCCACTAATGAAATCCATTGAAACCAACATCCACGATCTCTCAAAGATGGGTAAGGGCTGTAGCAAACTGGCTTCCTTCTTCCTTTCTGACTTATCCAACTGACAAACGAGGCACGTCTTGACGTAACATTCCATGTCATTCTCCATCTTCGGCCAAACATAGGAACGAGATAGGAGCGCTAGCATCTGTTGGACTCTTAGGTGACTAACCCAACTGTGAGTCATGCGTCTCCTTCAATAACTATTTCCGCAATCCACCAAAGCTCGGCACATATACTTGACTACTTTTAGTCATCAAAAGCCTATCATCGTCGAGCCAAAACCTACGTACAACACCTTCCTTAACTTGAGAAATCAACTTACAGTACATGGTGTCTAATGGGGCTGCCGCCTTAATTTGGTCCAATAGGTTAGACTCTACCCTCGTGACCGAATAAAGGGTCACAAATACCTCCTTCCTACTCAAGGCATCTGCCACGTTGTTGTACCTTCCTGGTTTATGCTTCCACACAAAGTCATACTCAGCAAGAAACTCCTACCACTAGGCTTGTTTTGTGGATAACTTCTTTTGGGTCCTGAAAAACGTGTTAGCAATATTATCTGTTCGGACAACGAACCTGGTATCCAGCAAATATACTCGCCACGTCTCAAGGTAATGCACCACCGCAGGCATCTCCTTCTCATGCATCGAGTAACGCTGCTCCGCACCTTTGTGCTTTCGGCTCTCAAATACTACCGAATGACTCTCCTGTATAAGCACTCTACCAATGGCTTTGTCCAAAGCATCAATTTGTACCTCAAATGGAAGATCGAACATGGGCAGCTTCAACACAGGTTTGATTGAGATAGTGACTTTAAGTTTCTCGAATACCTCCTCACATGCACTGGACCAACACCACTCTTACTTCTTCTTTAGCAAGTCCTTTAATAGCGCCGCTTTCTTAGAATATCCTACAATGAACCACCTATAGTAGTTCGCTAGGTCAAGAAAACTCTGCAATTCTCTTACTATCGTGGGAGTCACTCAAGTATCGCTTTCACCTTTCTTGGATCCATCCTAACTTAACCCTTTCTCACTACATGACCCAAGAATCTGATCTCCAACTGGGCAAACTCACACTTCTCCATCTTCACGTAGAACTTGTGCTGCCTTAGTCTTGCGAACACCCGCCTCAATTGTTCCTCATGTTCTGCCATTTTAGTGCTATACACCACGTTATCGTCTAAGTAGTTCACAACAAACTCATCCAAGAAATCGTACAGCACATCATCCATAAGGTTGCAAAATGTAGCAGGTGCATTAGTTAATCCAAACGGTATAACTAAAAATTCATAGGATCTATACCGAGTTACGCACGTTGCCTTTTGCTCATCAGCCTCAGCTATTCGCACTTGCCAATACCCACTCTGACGATCCAACTTAGTGAACATCTCGGTCTTTAACAACCTGTCCATCAAATCTTAAACCAAAGGTACCGGATACTTGTTTTTTATCGTTACCTTGTTCAACGCTCGATAGTCCACACACATCCGAAGTGTACTGTCTTGTTTCTTCTAAAACAATATCGGCGCGCCGTATAGGGCTTTGGTTGGTTGGATGAACCCTGCTTCCAACAACTCACCAAGTTGTTTTTGAAGTTTCGCCAATTCCATCGGAGACATCCTATATGAGGCACGTGCAGGTGGGATCACTCCAGGAACCAACTCGATCCTATGATCTACCTCACGACAAGGGGGAAGAGTTTTCGACAACTCTTTCAGTATCACCTCCCGAAACTCCCTCAACAAACTTGCAACTGCATCAAGGACTTCCACCATATGGTCTTCGTTGATTTCCTACATAGCAGCGAGATAAGTCTCTATACCTTTCTTCAACTCTTTCTCGATGTTCATGGCCGAAACATGTCCTACCGAAGTTGTAGCATCTTTCATTCCACCATCGAACCTACAACAATTCACGTAGAAGGAATTTTAATAGTTCATTAACATCATACCTCCCAAACTCGGATATAGCACCACCTTTGTTGCTTTAAGGAAATCGACCCCTATTATTATCTCGAAATCCTTCAATGGTATGATAATGAAATTCATCTTGGCACGCCAACTTCCAATCCTGACTGGAACGTTGTAAGCAATTCTCACAACTACTTGTGCCTTCCCCACTGGGGTTTTAATCTTCATTGGGGCTTTAGACACCCTTATGCCCAACTTTCAAACCATCTTTTGCCTAAAAAAATGTGGGTCGCACTTATATTCAACATTGCGGTCATGACTTTCTTCCCAACCTGTACACCTACGTACATTAATCTATTAAAGGGAACCGGCTCATTACTAACCACATTAAGCAAGGTGATCGGATTTAGTGCCGCATCTTTCGAAGATTCATCGTCTTCTTTGGCAATCAGGGCATTCAGCTTCTCCTTTCTTGGGCATTCTCTGGTAAAGTGTGGACCGCCGCATAAGTAATAAGCAACCTTGTCCTTCTTTAAGGACGTTTCCCCGTTCTTAGAGCCACCATTTTGCTTGCCCTTGTCCTTGAAATCCCCCTTCTTATAGTCTTTCTTCTTCTTCCCCTCGGTCTTCTCCTATTAGGCGTGGTCTTTGCCCTTGGAAGATTTTGAGGAGCTCGCCTTAGATTCTTTCGTCATTCGGAAATCCACCAAGGCATCAGCGGCCTCGAATGCACCAACCACGTCCTTAACATTTTGTCTATGTAACTCTATTTAAGCCCACGGTTGTAACCCAGACAGAAAATTGAAGAGATTGTCCTCATCTAACATATTCTCAATATCAAGCATTTGAGAAATAAATGATTTGACATAGTCTCTTACCGATCCATCCTACTTGAGCTTCTTCAAGGCATCTCTCGCGAACCAAGAAGTATTCATAGGAAGGAACTGATCCTTGAGCTCCTTCTTCATCTACCCCCATGTTTCCACAAAAGTTCTACCTGCACTAATCTCTGCAAAGGTCCTCGTTCTCCACTAGAGCTTGGCATCCCCATCTAAGTACATGGTTGTCATATTGACCTTCTTAGTATCGGACACACTAGCAGTCGTAAAGTACTGCTCTATATCCCACAAGAAATTCTCCAACACCTTGGCGTCCTGTAAGCCTTCGAACACCCTGTGTTCACATACCTTCACAGATGGAAGTTGTAGAGTGGAGCTTTCAACCCGACTGACATCTAGCGTTGCAACGGCACGCCTCAGCACAGTGATCTCCCACTGGGCCTCCTTGTGTGCCTTCAACAAATCCGCCATCTGTTGTTGCAACTGTTGAATCTGATCTTCCATCACCTCAAATCGCAATTGATAAGATGGGACCTCCTCCTCTCCTGCAGAAATCGGTCCAATGAATGCCTCCACCCTAGTCACTTGTTCTGTCAAGTTGCCTACTGTCATACCGAAATTAAGCTCTAATACCAATTGTTACAAAGGTTACATTGAGACTCGAATTTTCACCAAAGTTAATCACCAACATCCTTTACACGGCAGTCTCACTTAGATCCGCTTAAACAAGACTTCAGCCGTCAACAACCCTCGAAATGTTTACCTCACACCCTTGAAGAAAAACTATGAAGGCAATAAGAAAATAAAGGCAACCAGAAAACAAGAGAGATATGGTAAAACCAACCTTTATATTACTTTTCTTCAAAAGAATACAAGGAATGCTCTCTCTAATTGAATGAGGATAGCAAAGCTCAAATGAGCTATACATAGGCACTCTAGCTTGGAAGCCAAGTTACATTCAGAATCTTACTTAAACTGAACTACCTAAGATCGTGTTAAGATCGCGTCTATCTCTATTAGATTATATCATATAGATCAATTGGATTACGCCCCCATCTAAGTAGAACTCTAACTAATAAAATAGAATCTACAAGATAACAGAAAGATAGAGTTTACATTCAAATAAGAAATTAGCATCTTTATCCTCGAAGATCTCCGCTATCTTCAGATGTTGAGTCCTACTGCAACTCTACCTCCTAATTGTCACCACATCATCCAAGATCTCTCAACGATCTCTATCTACTGATGATGCAGTGTGATCTTGACGAAACCCATATAACACATTGCCTTGTTCCAATGCATCCCACAATAAGTCCGCTAGTCGTGATCTATTCATTTGATCATGGGCTAAGTCCTTAGCTTGGGTCGAGTCAATCTCTACAAGGTTCGAGACTTTACCAAAATTTACACCAATTATGATCTCACTCGCCCATGTTTGCCTTAGCAATTAACAAGTCTCTCTCATACGTATAATTTAACTAACCTTCCACCTAAAGTACATCATAAAAGTCTACGAGAAGTGCTCCAAAGTTTAAAGGTCTAATACTTAACTGAGATAAGCAACTACTAATTCATATAAATTACTCGAATTCCAAATCTCATTAATTACCCTTTTTAAGGGGAGCGTCACCCAGTACATACGCAACACCTGTCCTCCTTCCCACCAATCCTCTTTCAGGTAATTTTGAGTCGCTCTATACGCCTGCTTTCTCCTTCCAACCAGTCTTGACCATCTGCTATAAAACAAAACACAAACAAAGGTCGCCATATATTCTCCCTTTCGCCCACCAATCATCACTACCTCACAGGACCATGACGCGCCTCGCCGCGCTGATTTTCATCCTGCTCGTTCTATCTGACGTCTCTGTCGGTAGTCGATTAACCGTCGGAGATTTTCTCCGATTGCCTTCGGAAGCTTCTTCTGGATTATTCAGTCATGCTGACGATGATTCCACGGGTACCAGGTGGGCCGTCCTCGTCGCTGGATCTAGTGGATACTGGAATTACAGGCACCAGGTCATATTTTCTTTCTATGAATTCAGTTTTCCATGTTCAACGCTTATGGGATTCTCATACTTCCATCTTCACATATATATATAGCTCTGGCAAGCTTCCTTTTTTTTTTGTTAAAAAATATTTCGAGTATGAAGTTCATGTTTTTTTTTTTTTAATGATAAGTTAGCAGATAATTCTTTGCATACGGTAGAACTCGTGTTGATATTTGATGAACAAAGACAACTGAATTTTGACTGCAGCTTAATTTTGATGCTCAAAACTTCAAATCTTGTTTAATCATGCAATTTTCTTTTATCTGTTCTTTATTGTAAAAAGGATTATTCGTTATCTAGAACATTTGTCTGTTGACTGATTGATATTACGAGTTAAACAGGTATGGAGCCTATGTCTGTTAATATCTTATTTTAAAATGCGTAGTGAGAGTTCTTTTAACAAAATCTTTATCTATGATATTGTTCTATCTCCTGACTGTTGTTGACTATTGGCATTTCTTGTTTCAGGCTGATGTTTGTCATGCCTATCAGCTCTTGAAGAAAGGTGGACTGAAGGAGGAAAATATAATCGTCTTCATGTATGATGACATTGCTTTTAATGAAGAAAATCCAAGGCCTGGAATCATCATTAACAACCCAGCTGGTGAAGATGTCTACAAGGGAGTTCCCAAGGTCTTTTCATTTTTCCTTTTTTCTTTCGTTTCATTTCCCATGCTTCTGCATGATTGTATGTGTTTGTGCTTTCCAGTCCCACACTAGTGCTTTTCTTGCTACAGGACTATACTGGTGAAGATGTTACTGTGGATAATTTTTTTGCCGTTATTCTCGGAAACAAATCTGCTCTTGTTGGGGGTAGTGGGAAAGTTGTGGATAGCGGGCCAAATGATCATATATTCATATATTACACAGACCATGGTGGTCCTGGAGTTCTAGGTCAGTATCATAACTGAAATTAACTTCTAGAATGCTAAAGCTTGTGTACGACATGGTTTATGCTGTTTTCTTCTGAGCGAAAATTCAAATGCCTTTCCATTTTTTTAATTTCTGTTTCTGGCATGCTTAAGCTCACACAGGGAAGATCAAAGATACAAAAGATTTATTCTTTTGGTGTCTTCATTTTGCAAATCATAGTTATAACCCGAGTAGTTTGATCCCTAAGCTGCTAGGCCTGCTTTGTGCTCTGGAAGACTCAGATGCATTTAGAAAGATATGGACATAAATCTTCTGTTATCTACAATCCAAGTTCCTGATTGATCAAAGAAATATGTTTCTTTAAATTTGTTCTCAAGTTAAAAAGCGGGGGTTGTAGTAGGATTTTAATATGCAAATAGCCTCAATATTTTCAATTAGACCACTTATCAATTTGAAAGGATGGTGTGTTTTTATTTGCACGAGGAAACTGACTCCGGATAGTTACATGCATTTTTGTTTACTGTTGAGAAAACTTCTAATGTGACTGGATACCGTGATTACTAATGATTGAGCCAATCTTGTTGATATTATTATGGCTTCTTTTCAGGGATGCCTACCAATCCATTCCTTTATGCTAATGATTTGATTGAGGTATTAAAAGAGAAGCATGCTTCTGGAACCTATAAAAGCTTGGTAAGTTACTAGATGAAGTTTCGAAAAGCTTGGTAAATGATGTTTTAATGATGGAGTGTATCTGTATGACAGGTGTTTTATCTTGAAGCTTGTGAATCGGGAAGCATCTTCGAGGGTCTTCTTCCGGAAGGTTTGAATATATATGCAACCACGGCAGCAAATGCAGAAGAAAGCAGTTGGGGAACTTATTGTCCTGGGGAGTATCCTAGCCCTCCACCTGAATATGAAACCTGCTTGGGCGACCTGTACAGTGTTGCTTGGATGGAGGATAGGTATACAAAGTTTGCATTAAAAAATGTTCTTGCGTTGATTTCAAGTAATTAATATGAAATTTGGAAGTCACAATACACAGTAAAAAAAATTTTGGTTATGTAGATAAGTTTGTAGGTTGAAAATGCATTCCAAAGTCTAGAACTATGTAAAATTCAATTTTCCTCTTTTCTTTTTCCTGTTGATAAATATTGATGTTTTGTTTTCATGAATATGGACAGTGATATACACAATTTGCGGACAGAAACTTTACACCAGCAATATGAACTGGTAATGGCCTTAACTTTATGCTTCATTTTGTAAAGTATGAACATGAGCGTTTCAATTACTGTTCTGGTCCTTTGATGCTTTAATCCATATATTATCAGAAAAATATTTTCTGTTTTGTTTTTACAGGTGAAAAGAAGGACTGCAAATGACAACTCTGCATATGGGTCTCATGTCATGCAATATGGTGACATAGACCTTAGTAAAGAGAATGTCTTCCTGTATATAGGCACCAATCCGGCAAACGATAACTACACTTTTGTTGATGAGAACACCCTAAGACCGCGCTCAAAAGCTGTTAACCAGCGTGATGCTGATCTACTTCATTTCTGGGATAAGGTTTGGGTCCCTAACCGCTTAACTTTAGATTGAATGCCATGAGCTGTTAACTTTTAGATGAGTGGATGGTACTGAAGCTTACCTCTGCATTGGAGCAACCCTACATTTGATAGAAGTTGTGCCATAGGAATTATGACTATGTTTCTTTGAGTTGATTTGGAGAAAATAGCCCGCAAGTATTGGTATGCTATAACTGATAGCACTTATCTTATTTGATTCCTTTAAAGGTATATCTGAGGGTTTATAAGAGGTGGTCAATGCACAATATAAAGAAGAAAAAAAAAAGTCATTATTCTGGGCTAGTACAGGATGTTGACAGCTGACAGTTTAAGGACATGAATATCAAAAGCTGCATTTTGCAGTACTGCAGTTTGGATCACACATGAACAAGAATTTTGAGTGTCATAACATATCAAACTGAATGATTAAATGATTTACGTTCTTCTAGGTTGTAAAATTAAAATTTCTTTCACCAGTTATTGTCAAAAGCAATTAAACCTCCTTTACCTTTTTTAACCTGTCACTTTTCCTTTTGCAGTACCGCAAGGCTCCTGAAGGGTCTCCAAGGAAAGTTGGGGCTCAAAAGGATTTCCTCGATGCAATGTCACACAGGATGCATATAGACAATAGCGTCAAACTTATCGGGAAGCTTTTGTTTGGAATTGAAAAGGCTTCAGAAATATTGAATGCTGTTCGTCCAGCTGGGCAACCTCTAGTCGATGACTGGGACTGTCTTAAAACAACGGTAATGCCTATTAATGCTGTCACTTAAGTCTCTCATGTAGCTAAGTAGTTATATTCCAAAAGATTTTGTGAAATTTTCTTCTCAGGTTAGGACTTTCGAAAAACATTGCGGATCCTTATCCCAGTATGGGATGAAACACATGCGAACTTTGGCAAACCTCTGCAATGCTGGAATTGATTGGGAACAGATGGCTGACGCATCAGCACAAGCTTGTGTCAGCTTTCCTTCTGGTCCGTGGAGTTCTCTTCACAAAGGATTCAGCTCTTAAATGCAGATGAATATGCTTTATTTAAATGATCGTGCTTGATGGTATAAGCAAATAACATCATATGATAGTCTTTTCCTCGGGAAAGATTGTTAATACGATTGCTTTGTTGTAAATTACTAAATATGACCTAGAAGCAACTTCATATGGGAGAATGCTTTCTAATTAGGGTGAAACGTGCAAGGATCCTTGAAATTGTGATGGGTTTCTGTTTTTATGTCTGTAAACTTCAAACTCCATTATTATATCTATAGAAAAGTATTATTTGAAAACAAATATAACTAAATACGATCAATTAGGAAGATGATGCAATAAAGACAACAGTTTGAGATCTGGTTAGGATGTTACTCAAATATGGTTTCCAAAACAACCTAAACATGTGCTCCAGATCTTACACATTGATCATAGGGATGGTAAAGGGTGAGGTTTGAGTCCGAGCTTGATTGGGCTTGAGGGAGTTTGGCCTGACCTGAATTTTTTTTTATGAATTAAAAATACAAAACGACAATTTGTTCAATAAAATAATGTAATTTTACTTATAAAGGTTAGGTTTTAAGTCGAGCTTGGTCTGAGTACCCAACTCAAGGCCTGATTTTTTAAAAAAACTAAGTCCAAAGTTTAGCTTAAGATTTGATCAATTTGAACCTGTTTCGTTAACTTTGAGTCAAGCCGCTGCGATAGGCCAGGTGAGCTCAAGCTCAGTTGCTATCCCTAATTGATTGTTGTCTTGAAACCCTAATTGTTGTCTTGAAACAAGTACAGGGTGAAGAAAATAGGTTTGCCCATATCGAAATAGTCTACTTTCTCAAGAGAGTACTCTTTTTAATATGAGCTCTTCTTATGTAATCAAAGCTCGCGTGTAAAATATCACTCAAGCCATAAGGAAAAAGAAGGGGAAGTCTGGTAAAAATGCAGAAACGAGCTGTGCTATAAGGGAAGCATCATGTATTTGGCAATTGGCATTGCCCTCATAATCCGACAATTTATCTTGGACACTAGAATCTTAGATGTTGCTAAATCTAAAACTTAAAACTAAAAACTACAATAAAAAACAAAAATACAACTAAACTGCTTGTGTTCACTTGAAAGACAACCCTTAGCCTTTTCAGCCGTATTACATCATATATCACAAGGCATTTTTCATCTGCACTACTATATTTTCTTCTCTTTTTTTTTTGTAAGCAAAAACAAAAGATTAATACCAATACTTTAAAATCTGACTAAAAATTAAACCAATAAATTAATACATTTAAAATATAACTAAAAATGATTTTCTTTACTTATTGAAAAATTAATATTTTAATTAAAAAACAATTATTTCATCAAAATGAATTAATTAATTTTAATTTATAAAAAAATATTATTTAATAAATTTATCAATTTTTAATAACAAAAATTATTATAACACAACGAAAACAATCAAAACGTTGAATTTTTTAGTCAATTAATACTACCACAAAGTTCAGTAACAATTACCACAATCTTAAATAACATTTCCTCTTCAGAACTAGCAAGTTTTTCATTTTTCGTACGCCAAAACGCAAGATGATATCACTAGAAATCTGAGATACATTCGACCAACACAAATGACAAAACACAACTACAATAATCACACGGCAAAAGTATTAAAACATACAAGAACAAAATCATTCTTAATAAAATGCTGAGAGATATAGTTAGTTACAGACATTATGACGGATGTTCTCGTAGATTAGTATCATCTACGGTCAATATATCACTCTGATGTCTGTGGAGCAGTATCCCTCTTCGATTAATACTTCACACGATACCACGATCTTGTACCGCTTCAGGGAGGCCAACACTGAAACAGGACAGCAAATTAGCTTTTAAATTTTCAATAGCTGTGCAAAATTTGTTCAATAAGGGAGACAGATCAGGTATGTAACTGGATGATGAGCTACAATGGTGAAATGTTGCTTCATTGATAGAATTTGATCTTTTAATTCATTACCCCGAGAAGGTAGCAAACTAAAAACCTTCAGAAAAGAAGAGAAAAATGGTAATCATTTTAGAAAGTGATTATTGATAGAATTCATCTCTTTTTTCCTGATATCCAAACCAATTCAAGCTCAAAATGGATCAATACTGACGAGTTTAGAACATTTAGCACCTACGCAAATCACATATAGACATTGACTTAAGACAATCAGAGTTTTGCACCAGCAGTTACCATGTTTAGTTCATAAATTTGTGGCACCTTGATGTCACCTTCAGGGTGTACTTGTGGCCCCTTAACATCTTCCTATACTAATCTAGTGTGCATCATGTAAACAACATAAAGGTGTTCTATCTTATTGTAAACAAGTAACAGAGAAGTGCAGTAGAAGATGTAATGCTCAAGAAAACTCACAGCCAACCAAATCTCCAGTATTACATGCACTATTATCCTCAATATCGGCCCAGCTCACTGTCATGTTTGTCCCTAACGTATCTCCTGTCTCTTGACTGAGAATCTTCGTATCTACCTCTCTTGTAGTAATCCCTCTCTCGATCTTTACTTCTTTGATCCTCTTCTTCCCTTCCACGTCTTCGACTTCCATAACGAAGATACTCATCATCCCTTCCACGTCTCCGATCCTTCTCCCCTGTTTCACTTTTGGAGTACCTTAGGGATCTATGATCCTCTTCATTCCTGGTGTGGCTCTTCTCCCCTGCATGTGTCTTGTAACCCAAATCATGTCTCCTAGTTTGACGTTGGATTTCACTATCATCTTGATAAACTTTACCCCTACGTTCAACATTGTCATCCCCATGACCTGAGAATCGCATGGAACTTACATGATCATCTCTCCTCTCACCGTTCTTGTTCCGATCTGATCCAGTATTGGGTTGCTCTAACTCCCCTCCAACAATCCCATGTTGTGAATTCAATTCATGCTTCTTGTTCCCATTCCTATCATCAAGCTTTCTGTTGTCCCTCATTGTGTATGGACTATCATAGATGTTCAAGTTATCAACAGGATCTCTTTTAGATTTATACAAGTCGATCAAACCACTTTTCTCTGTTTCATCACCAGCAGCATCTGCATTAGATCTAAAATCTTTCTCCTCAATGCTAGTATAACAGTCACCTTTTCCATATACGGCATTGAAACCATCTTCCGCACAAACTCTGTCTTTATCAGAAGCATTCTTCACAGTTTTCACAGTTTTCACCTGCCTGTAATGAATGTCACTATCACTCCTACCAGAATCACCGTGGTCGGCAATATCACCATCATCACTCTGCTGATTTCTCAGCTTCTTAACATGACTTCTTCTCCTTTTTCCTTCAACATGACTGTCATTATCATTGTCTGAATCATGTCGTCTTCTTGCACTGACATGTTGCTTCACCTCCTGGGTCTTTTGTCGAGATAAGCCTAAGTCAACATCAGAATCATAATCAGATCCATGTTTCCAATATGATTTCTTGTGTTTCTCAAACTCCTGTTCATAAGTAAACTTTTCACTATCACGAGTGGTGAAATCAACATGGTCACGACTATTCCTTCTGCTTCTTCTATGTTTCTCCAAGCTTTTGCCCTTCTTTCCATCATCTGAATCAGTAGCAGAATAATTGCTGTCACTGTCATGCCTTTTGCTTTTCAGATATGTGGTTCTTTTCTTCCTGTAATCATCAGAATCAGTGTCATGATCAGTAGCGGAATCACTGCTGTCACTTCCACGTCTTCTGCTCTTCCCATGATTCCTAGAAGTTCTCTTCTTCCTCAAATGATCAGAATCAGAGTCATCATTAGTAGCAGAATCGCTGCTGCCAGTTTCATGTCTTCTGTTTTTCTTTTGTTTCCTAGTTCTCTTTTTCCTTTCATTATCTAAATCAGAATCTGTCTCATAATAGCTTCCATGCCTAGCTTTATGATGCTTCTTTCGAGCACCTTCACCTAACTCTCCAGCATTACATGTATCTGAAGATTTCTCAAGATCTCTTCTATTTCTGCTTTCTTCTTTCTTGTAGCGCATTGACTCAACAGCCAAATCTTCATCCTTTTTCTTGCTCTTCATAGCTTTACCCCTTTTCTTATCATCCTTCATTACATCTTTATCTTCCACAACATTTTTCTTTCGACTGAAATCTCTATCCAAGAAAGCATGTTCATGCTTCTCATTCTGCTCGACATCATAATTACCACTCTTTTGACTATTTCTCAGTCCATCATCACTCATATCAACATTTTGTTCATTCTGTTCAGAATTTCCAATTCCAAGAGCTGCTCTTAATGTTTCCAGCTGTTTCTCCTTTCTGGCAGCAACTTGATGAGACTGTGTGTCAGACACCCTGGACACAAGTCAATAAAATGAGGCTGTTGTCAATGTATTAAAGGGAATCTAACATACCAATATCAAATTAATCAAGCCAAATATACCTGAAATTTTCATAAATTCAAATCTAAATCAATCATAACTACCAATATACATAAGAGCTTACTTTGTTTCTGAAATAACCGCAATAGCTAGTCCACCAGTTTCCTGGGAAGTTGCAGCAGCAGCCTCCAAGTTGTTCCTAGCTTCTTCGAGTTTCTCAGAAATTTCAGAATCAGTGTAGCCTTGGTCCAGAAACTTGTCTTCAAGGATTGCAAGCTTGAGATGAATCTGACGTTTTCTGTCATGTTCAAGAATGTCAATATTAGGCTTCTTGCTAATTCCGGCAGTACCCAGATCACCCTCGAACCCTTTGGTATTATGGGCAACCTTATCGGTTCTAGACTTCACAAAAAATTTGTTGGTCTGTATGTAACCATTAGTCCCTGAACCCCTAGGGGTTTGCAATCCAATACCGTTATACATGTCGCACGCACCCAATCACTGTCAAAATAACATAACAAAGTCAAAAAATGAATCATCCGTATTGAATTCAGGAATATACTAAACGGAAACATTAGGGTTTCAACTCATACCCAATTCAGAATAAAGGAAAGATTAATAATCAAAATTGACGAATGAACTCAATTGAAATGTTAGGTTTTCATGTGCAATAAATTTCAGCTTAAAGAATCATACAAATTGATTCGCCAATAAACTGAAAGGAAATACTAGGGTTTCAAATCGAAGCAATTTACGATAAAGAAACACATACACAACCACACAAACAGAAAGAGAGACAAAAAAGAGAAACTCAGAAAGACAGGAAAACTCGCAAGACACTAACCGTTATTACGATAGTAAGAATCCGCGGAAGTCGCCACAAGAGTGAATCAATATGGAGATTGTACGTAGAGCAAGGGACGATTGTGGTTTTGTACATTAACCCCTGCTTAAACGACGACGTACCAGGCATAAGCATTCAGTGTTATTCTCCGTCAATGTAAAAGCACCATATAATTTGATTCTCGTATAGTTTGATATTATATCAATCAATATTGGATACCTTTTTAGATAATTTTAAATTTATAAATAATCTTTAAAATTTTTTAATTATAAAATAGTCCTCCAATAAATTGTACTATATAATTTTTAATTTTACATTGATCATATCTCTAAAAGTCATAATAATAGAAAATTGAAATAATAACTACCTCTTTATTTTAATATTACTTTGCAAATATTTTACATATAAATAATAACTATAATTAATATAAGAAAATATCGTTTAATCATCATACATATATAAAAATAAGGATAATACTAAGTATTTACAATTTTATTATATAATAAAGAATAATTACATTAAAGCACCAAATAAAAAGACTAATAAAATGCCACGACTCCATAAGTATTACAATACGGCCTGTTTGGTT
>JAOTAW010000001.1:6869242-6881759 GCA_025629945.1 Erythroxylum savannarum | reverse complement strand
TAATATAGTTAGTGGAGACGAATGAATATTTTGATTTTTTTTGTTAGTTATTCATTTGTCATTTCAAATTTATGTTTTCAAACTAAACATTGACATTACACCATCATTAGAATTTTTTAAAAATAAACTAAATTAAATCATACATATTCTATTCTATTCTTAAAAATCACCATTTCATTTCGTATCTATTCTAAAAGGTGATCTAAACATCCTCTGAATGTCATCGTCTTGCAACTGGTAGGGGTAGTTCCACGTGGGATATTAAGCCACATGATAGCTCCTTGAACTGAGTTCAGATTCTCTGTCTAATTTTGCTTTGTTAAATCATGTTCAATGACCAAAATGACGTCGTTTTAGCCTTTAGACATGAGTTTAGAGACTATTCAACCCTGTCTAATAGTTAAAACGACTTTGGACATAAGTTTAGAGACTATTCAACCATGTCTAATAGTTAAAACGACGTCATTTTGAGCATTGGACAGAGTTGGACACCATAAAAATTGAACAGAGGATACCCACTCCCTTGAACTTAGGTATGTTCTAGTCCAAGTTAACTGACCTATTTTATGCAACGCCACCCACTCCAAGTCGAATGCAACTTGTGTTGGAACGTCAGACCACTGCTCATCCCCATTATAGATTGGGGCAAAAGCGGGAACAGATCATCTGTTCTAGATGGTTTGTTCCTACTAGGGATGATAGTGAGTTTTCAACCCGAATAATATCCGTACTACCCGACCCAAAAAATAGATATGGAGGCTAAAAATAGAATTTAAATATATTTTAAATGGATGCTGAAAAATGGATGTGGATATAGATTTGGTTATGAGTCTAGTGATAACCCGAACCGATGGATACCCAGACCCTACCTGTATTTTATTAACTGTATTTTTCTATTTTTTCTTGAATATTTATGGTTAAATATAATAAAATATTAATATTTTCTGAGAAGAAACAACTTTAAAATCTTCACTTTACTCCTCAGTTCTCACCTTTTTCATCATATTTTATTTTCTTATATGATGATAATAATGCAAATGATATGGAGATGGAGTTTTGAATGTTGTGGAGTTCACGCAAAGACAATTTGAAACTTTAGTTATTTCAATCTTTGTTCCAGTTCTAAATTGTGAAAAATGTATGTTGTCTTTGTAGACATTATCATTTTTTATTCCAATTTTATGATTTTTTAATACATATAAATCAAAATCTTGACTTATTATTATTAAAATAATTTTGATTTAGAGCGTTCGCAAAAATCTACTCTTTATATTTTCTATTTAGAAGTTATATTTTTATGTGTTATACAACCCGACGGATATCCAAAAACCCGAACAATCCAGTAGATTTGGATATGGGTAGTAAATCGTAAAAACCGATGGATATGGATATAGGTTGAGTCATAAAAAATAGATATGGATATAGGTAAAGTAAAACTTGAACTGAACCCTACTCATTGCCATCCCTAGCAGGATTATTACGGTTATTTTACCTTCCAACCAAAGTAACAATTAACAAAGTAGTGCTCAAGATGATGACAATTCACTTACTCCACAAGTTTACTGCAGGCAATGACATGCGCTACAAGCGTGACAACATAATTACATTAACCCACCAATTTTACGCATATTCAACCCCATCACATATATAATTTATGCGGTTTAATATGTAATCTCACTTTCTAATTTGATAGGTATGCTAAGCAAATAATATGAGCCGACTGACAAACAAATATACATATATAGGGCATCCTTCGAAGTACGAGATTGAGGGCATATATGATCAATGAGTGTTAGATCCAATGTTAAATGTTTAGGATTTAATATATGCATTATGACTAGGTTACAAAAGCAAGCTTCAAAATTTCTCCTCTTTAAATAATTATTTATGTTTTTAGCTCAGAGATTTGCAAGACTTTTAGAAAAAAAAAATCTAAATTATAACTGCCACATGTGGAGTTAATTAAGTCAAATTCTTAAACAAAATACAAAATAAATCAGTATCATGCATTACTGACAAGGGTTCAGAGTAAAATATTAATAAGTCAAGATTGATTTGGATTGAACATTCAAAAGTTTTCAAGCTGTTCACCATCTGGTGAAACCATAATCGGCTCACTAATTAAAACGTTCGCTGAAGAGAGACTTGGTTTCGATTTTAGAGTTAAGATGCTTTTCCATTTGATCCTTATAAAGCATTATTTGGTACGCAGCTTCCAGGACATAGAACCTTATTTTTTAATCGTTATCCTTTCCATGTTTTGGGGGTTTGAAGGGGTGCCACTTGCGATGCAGTCATTATATGCAAATCGAGAGTACGAAAATAAGGTCTAACATGTTTGGAGATACCCAAACTTTTGTTCAAAGACCTAAAGAATATATTGTTTGACTCCTAGCATAATAAGATAGAAAGAACACCAATGATCGTATGAGCAAAGGAAGTCCCAGTTGAAGGCCAAACTACAAATGGGTCAATTTTACATTCTATAACATCAAAAGAAGGAAAAAGAAAAAGAGTAAAGAGATGAAACAAAACAAGCTATGACTTCATCTCTATATATTAACGTACGTAGTGATAATATAAATAATAGCAACTTGGAATGGACTTTGGTCACTAAGTGGGTTATTGCGTGGCGACGAGCAAGCTTTTAGAACAGCACATCCCTGATTTTGAGGCCATATCACGTGAGGATGGGAATCCTGATTTTGCCACCCACTCATGGCCAAACCCAACCTTCTTTTGCTATTAAATATGTATATAACAAAACAAAAAAGGTGAGGACATTGATATTTATATTAATATCTTTTTGGTATTTTGTTTCAAGGAGGACTTATGGTGTTCCTTAAACTACTGCTTTTGGACCATAAACATAAAGCTAAACGGCGCAGCTTCAATTCCCATTCCTTCCCTATTTTGAGGGTCTTGGCCTCGGGAATTCCGCTGGGTGGAATCTATACACGTTTTGTTTCTGTCACTAACCTCACAACCCTTACTTAAACCCCACCTTGCCTTTAAGAAAAGGTTAGTAAATTATGTCCATCATCATATCCAAATATAAGAGTAAAACCAGAGTCATTGTTCATTAGTAAACCATACCTTCAATTTGTCTATCAAATGAAAGGTCACACCCTTGTTTGTTATTATATACATATATATTAAACGAAGGAATTTGCAATTATTATTCTTTGAATGCGTACTAGATAAACTTTTAAATTGACACAATAATCTGTAAATATGAAATTTTAACATAATCTGTCATCTCTTTCATAACGTCTCTTATTTTTTGGTTATGAAAAATATGCATCACAAATTCACAATACATTAATTCGGTACACAAATGTTTTCTATTGAATCGTTGATTTTAGTATAATTAACACATTTATAACTTTCAAAAAATCATTTTCATCCAAAATTATGATTCCAACACTTCAAAGCCTAACGGACCTTTACATAAGTATGTTTAATAGCATAGATTATGCATGACATGTGGTCTGGTTGATTTTCTTTTTCCCAACAAAAGAAAAGGCAAAATGAATCATATGCATGCTTTTTGTAACGAATGGTAAAGATGGAGAGATCTTTACTCTTTTGTCGATATTATGCGTTCAACCACTTGATAGCTATATGCATATACAAACGGCATTGTACAGTACTGCGCCAAGATTGATCACTAGCTGACGTTTTACATGTCAAGCGTACTCGTGTGTTGAAGCTAGAATGCTAAATAGTAAATACCCATCATGATCCTCTGAAAATAAACAAAAGAAATAATCCTACGCCAATAAGTTCACATGTTTGACCTACGCACACCTACGCTTTGGCAAGCATTCCTTGAATTTTTTTGAAAAAATATCGCTAGATATTTTTAACTAATAAAAGTACGGATATACATAAAAAAATTTCAATCTTATATTCCACTATTTTTCCAACACGCTCGATATTGTAACTATGTTTGACAATTAATTGATTGCATTAATTGTTAGCTATTAACTGATAGTTAATTATATTAGTTGATTTGGCCAGTAAATTGTATTAGTTATTTAATAAAGATGTTTGATAAAATTAACCGTTTATTATTAGTTGTTTATGTGTAAAATAACTTATAAAGACATCATTTTTTAATGTCCTTTATGATCTCCTTCAAAGACAATAATGAATTCTTTATTTAACTTCTAAAAAATAACTTATATTTACTTTAATGATTAAAAATCAATAATATTAATTAATTAATTTAATTATTTATTTTAATAAAATATAATTCATAATTTATAAATAAATATTATATAAGGGATTAACATAAATTTGTTTAATTATTTTATTTACAAAAAATATTTTTAATTTTATTTAATTTATAACTATGGTCAATAATAAAATTAATTACATTTATAAAAATAATTTAATTTTTAAATCAATAATAAAAATATAATTGCATTTATATTAATAATTAAATAACTTGTGATTTTAAAAATACAAACTAAAAATCAAATTAAAAATAGAAGTTTATTTAATATCTCTTTCCAAAAGTCCCAAACGAACACGAATTAGAGAAAATTTTGTACAAATAACGTAAAACATAAGAAGAATAAAATAAAAAGATACGAATCTTACCTAACTGTAAAGTATATCTCATCCCTCTCTCTCCTATCAATTCTTCTATTTTTGTTTTTGTGTGTCACTCTATTATTGAGACTATCTATGTTTTTGTGTGTTACCTTATTTTCTAAGATCATTCATCAATTTATTAAATAATATTAATATTTAATGAATAGATGGATGAGACCAACAAAAACAGCCACACCACCCTTTGCCCCTTTCTTTTATACGACCATATTCTCTGATTCAACAAATCAGGTAAATGTTTTATTAAATCACATTTATTCTCTAATCTATCCATTAAATCTCGTATGTTAATGAAGGGATGGATGATTTCCGGTACAAGACGACATACAGAAACAGCCACACCACCCCTCGCCCCTTTCTCTTATACGACCATATTCTCTGTTTCAACTTTCAACAAATCAGGTAAATGTTTTATTAAATCACATTTATTCTCTAATCTGATCCATTCAAAAATCTCGTTCGTACGTTATACGCAATACATATTTGTGCGGAACAGAACATCCTTACGGGCACAGGATTTGGTGTGCTCTCATGCGCTACTCTCTCGCCCCAAACAAAATATCTCCCCCTTTTCAATAAACTCGATACACAAACCAAGAGAGGTTTGAGTTTCACTTATTTATTGGACTCTCTTTCTCAATCTCTATCTTTCCGCAATTACAGAATCAACGAAGAAGTACATTTCACAGAACGATCTTCAGAAACACAACAAACCTGGAGATCTATGGATCTCTATACAGGGCAAGGTCTATAATGTCTCTGACTGGACCGAAGACCACCCTGGGGGTGGCCTACCTCTGCTAAATCTTGCTGGTCAAGATGTTACTGATGCTTTCGTCGCTTACCATCCAGCCACTGCATGGCGTTATCTCGACAATTTCTTTACTGGGTATTATCTCAATGACTACTCTGTCTCTGAGATCTCCAAGGACTATAGAAAGCTCGTCGCGGAATTTACGAAGATGGGCATGTTTGAAAAGAAAGGACATGGGGTTTTAATTTCGATATGCTTCATGTTAGTTCTGTTTTGTCTGAGTGTGTATGGGGTTTTATTCTCTAACAGCATTTTGGTGCATTTGGTGTCTGGTGGGTTATTCGGCTTTCTATGGATTCAAAGTGGGTGGCTTGGACATGATTCAGGACATTATAATATCATGACAAGCCCTGGATTCAATCGATTTGTTCAGCTTTTAACTGGGAATTGTCTTACAGGGATAAGTATTGGTTGGTGGAAATGGAACCATAATGCTCATCACATTGCGTGTAATAGTCTCGATTTCGATCCAGATCTGCAGCACATGCCTTTGTTCGCGGTATCGTCGAAATTTTTCAGTTCTCTTGAGTCTTTCTTTTATGATAGGAAGATGAATTTCGATTCTTTTGCGAGGTTCTTGGTTAGTTATCAGCATTTGACTTTTTATCCTGTGATGTGTTTTGCTAGGATTAATTTGTTTGCACAATCATTCTTGCTGTTGTTTTCCAAAAAAAGGGTGCCCAATAGGGATCAAGAGATTTTGGGATTGATTGTGTTCTGGATTTGGTATCCATTGCTTGTTTCCTGCTTACCCAATTGGGGTGAGAGAGTAATGTTTGTGGTTGCAAGTTTTGCCGTGACCGGAATTCAACATGTTCAGTTCTGTTTAAATCATTTTTCAACTAATGTTTACGTTGGACCTCCTAGGGGTAATGATTGGTTTGAGAAGCAAACAAAAGGGACACTGGATATAATGTGCCCTTCTTGGATGGATTGGTTTCATGGCGGATTGCAGTTTCAGATCGAACACCATCTGTTCCCTCGATTACCAAGATGCCATCTGAGGACAATTTCACCATTTGTTAGAGAGCTATGCAAGAAACATAATTTGCCTTACAATATTGCGTCATTTTGGAAAGCCAATGTAATGACATATCAGACTCTTCGAGATGCTGCCTTGCAGGCTAGGGATCTTGCCAGTTCAGTTCCTAAAAACCTAGTATGGGAAGCTTTGAACACTCATGGTTGAGATTGAGATTTTGGGGGTGTTATTAGGCCTTGTGAGTATGTTAATCACTAATGATGTTGCAGTTATTTATGCCGACTTTACATCTTGATATGGTTTGGGTATCAGTTATTTCATTCATTGATGTCTAGGGTGTTGACATGCCTGGAATCTTGAAGAAATAATCATCTTTGTTAATTCGTGAAGCTTCAATCATTTTGCATTTGCCATTGTGTTGCATATTTGTTTACATTGTTTCTTATAATTATTGGTTTAGGTACTTGTCATGTTGATCACTAGCGAGTTGATGTAGTTCTTTCTTCTCTGTTTCTGCTCGACATTAAATGGAGAAGGGATTTTGGTGGAATATCAAAGTACCATCGTTCCAACTATCGCTTGCTGTTGATTGCTTAGTATGCTATGACAAGGCGTTGGGTTTCTCTATATTTATCTTATTATGCAAATTTCAATTTCTGTTCGCAAACTTGTTTAAGTGTTGGTTGCTTAGCTATGACATGGCGTTGGGTTTCTCTATATTTATCTTATTATGCAAATTCCAATTTCTGTTCGCAAACTTGTTTTAAATGTTGATTGCTTAGTATGCTATGACAAGGTGTTGGGTTTCTCTATATTTAATCTTATTATGCAAATTTCAATTTCTGTTCGCAAACTTGTTTAAGTGTTGATTGCTTAGTATGCTATGACAAGGCGTTGGGTTTCTCTATATTTATCTTATTATGCAAATTTCAATTTCTATTCGCAAACTTGTTTAAGTGATGCATTGAGTAATTTCAACTTGGATATGAACTTTAATTTCAATTGTTGTCCCTTTCGTTTCTCAGGTCCTGTTTTTGTGCTTTAGATTAAAAACAAACTAGACTGAGGTCTTCTGGCGTCCATTCCAACAAGAATTCATGAATACTAACAAGGATGTTCCTTTTCATAACAGGTAAAACTATATTAATTTATTCCTAATTCGATGAAACCTAGTAAAGTGCTGTTACACTTTACAGAGAAAACCTGAATATCAAAAAATGTAAGACTTGGATCAAGAAAAGGTTAGAATTGGAACCGCAATGCTTGATTAATAGAAACTCAGAAAATGAACACTACTCGAGAAGCACAGTTTTTAAGAATTGACATTCTAGATGATACGTCGGATCATCGCCCGTCACTTGTCAAAGCAAAGAGAGGGATATGAAATCTACCATTAATGATTCCAGTTAGCCGCTACATTAGGACAAACAGTCGGTTATGCCCTTTGCCAGAAGCACCTCTCTTATCCAGTTTTCGACCTACGAAATAATCTCAGAAGAAAACCCTCGGCTATTTCTCTTAGACCGTAGACAGTAAACAGTGCTACTCAAGGTGGACTTGATGAGAGCTTTGTCCTCTGATTTGCTTTTATTGTTTGCCAATGTCCACTCTATTGTTTTATCCAAGCCATTCCAACTTAGATTGTATAGTCCCACCTGATAAAACTCTTTTTGGAGATTAGATTCTCCTCCAAGATTGTGGACTAAGTGAATATTCCAGACCAGAGAATCAAATGGTAGTTAACAGTTGTTTCGACTTCTTAAAGGTTGTTATGGCAATGCCTGCCAGCAACCGATTTACATTTTGTTTGGTTGATGATATCTTTTTCCCTAAGTCATTTTCTCCTAGTTTGTGCTCTTATAATCAATTAGTTTAGTTGCAATTTATATATGAATTTCTTAATTTGTTTATATCAAATAGTGTGACGTTATCTTAGTGTTTTTCTTATTTTATATTCGGAATTGCCTCTTCTTTGGTGTCCATTGCAACTCTAAAATGCCTTTTCCTTTGTTTTGCCTTCAAAATTTCCTTTTATAATAAAAACTAAAAATTTTGGGATATACACCGTCACTTATATGGTTGTGTAGGTGATCGTGTATCTCAAAAATCTCTCTCAATTGGGACTTTACATAGCTGTAGAATCTTACACAGGCAAAATACACGACTGTATATGTCAACATACATGGATGTGTATCTCCTCATGGACAGGAATAGTGTCTTCAAAACTCCACACGGTTATAGTGACTTACATAGTTAATATATAAGACTATTTATCTATAAAGTTGTTTCAAATCTTTGTTTTTTGTCACGTTTTCACCCGAATTCTTCTCCTTTTGATCTATGAAGGCAATTATTGCCTATAAATACACTTAAAGAAAAATAAGTACCAAAAATACTATTAGAATATTAAATAACAAGCAAAATACCCTAAATATGGCTATATAAATATAGTCAATTAATCGTTTATTAGTTGCCGTCCAAGAAGCACTTGTTTAGCGCCATTAGTTGGATGTTCACATTTTATCTCAGTCTAAATCTATAATTAGTAGCTTGCTTCCACCTATCTTCTCGAATAAGGGATTATTAACTCACAAATAGGCCACATACTACAAAGTAATAGGTAAATTATGGTTTCAAATTAGTCAGACCCAGTAAACCCACCAATGTCATTTTTAGTAATAAACTGTCAATATAACAAGGAATGACAAAATTCCTTATATTTTTGAATGATTTCGATAGTTTATTATGTGGGAAGTAGGAGCCCTATGTATTTATGATTAATATTGATGATTCCTTAATAACCTCCTTATTTGGCTCCTCCTTTTCATTATCTCCTTTTTCATCTTCATTCTATTCTTGAACAATATCTTCCTCTTCTTAAACCTTTAGCTCCTTTCCACTCCTTAAAGTTATCGTATTCATATGTTCCGTCAAATCTAGCTTAGTTTATCTGGATAAAATACCTAGTTATTTAGTTTTATAAAGAGTGTGTTATTTGAAGCAATAAATTTTACAACTACATGCTTAAGATGTTAATACTATTGTTGTTGTTGTTGTGGAAATCCAAACGAAGTGTGATCATTCCATGTAAAGTTATAATAACTACTCCAATTTAGGTTATAAGTATACCCATATCGAATATCTTGAAGCTAGTTCTCCATATAAATTCGATGACCCCACATATAGTTTGGTGCTTGAAATTCATGCACAAATGTCATAACATATTATAGATGTCGAACAAGCTTTCAAATACATCTCAACATGTCTCTTGTTCTCATCTTCTAACACTACCATAAATGTTGATATGCTATAATTCCCCTGAGAATAGTGTCTTCTCCTTCCTTCCATTATGTTTGGTGGTTATGATAATGAGTACCCAAAATCCTGAAAAGAAAATGCATATGAAGAAGAAAAAAAAGGCTATATTAGGTAATAATTACTAACTCCATTGACTCCATAAAGCTAATATTTTTTTTAGATTGCTTGCGATATGCTTAAGGAAGACTCTTGATATAAAATGTAGTTCCTCATAAATAAGTGGAGCATCATCATCAATCATGAAAAACATCATCTTGACGTATTGTGCTAGCTTACAATCCTAATGTGGTGAAGGTATTATAGAGCTTGAGTAGTTAGGGGTTAACTGGATCATTTTCTTTTATGCATCCAACTTCTCCTTTCAAAGAGTCTAATTTTAAAAGGAGCTTATGGACCTTAAATCATCTTGAAATGACTCCTAGTTACTTTGGAGGACTTCAATTGTACCCTTCATACTTCTAATTCAAAAGGGGTAGGTGTAATTTGATACCATGTAGAGAGTTTTCTTTATGCATAATTGATATTGAAGCTATATACATAAAAAATATCGGTAATTATTTTATATGATGCAAAAAGCAAGAGGGACATTGTTCTATAAGGAAAAAGCTTGATAGGGAAATGGAGAACTATAATTGGCTTATGACATTTCCAAATAGCTTTGCATATTTTAAAGATAGCCTGTTCAAACTGTAGCTTAATTCAAGTCTCTAGATTAAGAAAGAATTATATTAGAATCTCGTCATTTAGGTTCATCAATTACCTTGATACTTAAGAGGGATTTGAGAAGGTAATTTATAGAGGCCTAAAGACTAGGGTTCAAAGCTTTGAATCATTCAAATTTCTAAGGAAGTTATAAGCTATCAAGCAAAAACATCAAAAACTTCACCACTCATTGATTATTGAAACTATATTATCTATTAACAAGGCTAAGTTGGAACTACAAGATAGATAAAGAGAGATGTACCTACACCTTAGGGATCCATCAAGGAAATAGTAGGAGAGTATAGTAATGGACTCCTATATAAAGGCTTTATAGAATAGTAACTCCATTTTTTTTGCATAAATATGGAGTGAATTGGTTAAATAAGGGGAATTTAAACACCACATTCTTTCATAAAAAACTCTTGACAAGAAGTAATAGGAACTGTATCAACACTTTCAAAACTGAGGAGAGGATAATGACTAATCAAAAGGACCTTCTTTCTCATGCTAAGGATTACTTCTAGAAAATCCTGGGAATAACAAAATATGTTGAAATGCATTAATATGAATTAAATGATATTATTCCTACTTTAATCGCTAACTCTCATAATGTTATTTCTATGATGGCCCATTAAGGAAGATGTGAGTAATGTTGTTATGGAACTTTTTAACAACAATAAAATGTTGAAAGCCTTGAATAAAACATTCCATTTCTTAGTCCTCAAGTTCTCTAGTACTTCATTACTCAAGGATTACAAGCCTATCTCTTGTTGCAACACTTTTTATAAATTTATTTTAAAGATACTTGAAAATAAAAACAAGTATTTCCTGATCAATGCTTCCTAAGCTACTTTAATAAAGGCAGACATATAAGTGACGACATCTTGATACCTCATAACCTATTTAAGGACTACAATTTCAAGGGCTAAGGAAAAATTATTCCCTTAAAGTGGATATATATATAGCGTTTAACACTCTAGACTAGGCATTAATTTTACAAACTCTAAAGGTTATAAGGTTTCCATTGATTTTCATTTTATGGATAAAAGGGAATTACCACTAAATCTTATAGTGTAGTAGTAAATGGAGAATTAAGGGACCCCTTATCCCCTTACCTTTTTACCATTACTAGGGAAGTTTTCTAGAGGATCCTACAAAAGAATATTAGCAGAGATAATGGTTTTAGATTTCATAATAAATGCCCCATATTGCAGGTCTTTTAACTTTCTTTTATAGATCACATTCTTCTCTTTTGGGGTACGAATAAGTCCTTCTTTTAATGCATGATGAACTCCTTGGATGAATTTAGTAAGCTTTTAGGTTAGTGTGTTAATAAGGAAAAGACCTTCCTTTTTGTCTTTAAGGACAATGAAACTATAGTGAGATAATTCAAAGGACTAACTGGAAGGGCCTTAATTCCTCTTCCTTTTAAATACCTTGGGATCTCAATCTCATTAAGGAGACTTACTTATCAGGACCATCAAAGCTTCTTGGATTCAATCAAGAGAAGCATAGGTAGTTAGTCTAATAAAGGGCTAAAATTTCCAAGAGATTACAACTAGTTACGTTTGTGTTGATCATATGGGACACCTACTAGGCTTCTATCTTTATGCTTTCTAGGGAAATAATAAAGAAAATTAAGAAACTTATCATTTTAATTTAAAACCTTTTATAAATTTTAGTTAGGCAATGGTTAGTTTTTTTTTTTTGTTAAAGAGGGAGGCTTAGGTGTAATCTCTTTAAAACTAATGAATAAAGCACTGGCAAAGAGAATATGAAGAATAATGAGTGATAAAAGCTCACTTTAGGTTAAATAGTTCATGGTTACTATTTGAGAGGAAGGAACCTGTATGAATTTAGTCCTTGAGCCAATTCTTCCTAAAGCATGTTATAGATCTTTATAAAAAGGGAAGTTGTCCAACACCACAATTAGTTGCATATTGGGATTAGATTTTCCACCTCCCTTTAGTTTGATAATTGGAGCACCTATGGCCCCTTATGTAAGAAAATCCCGGTCCATGTATCATATACACGGGGTGCGGAAAACAAAAATTTTTGTTGCCGGGACCTTCCCGAAAGCC
>JAOTAW010000001.1:6837097-6847730 GCA_025629945.1 Erythroxylum savannarum | reverse complement strand
TTTACAATTCATTTTAGTTCAATTAATGTTTTCAAAGATCAAACCCCCATTTTCCCCAATTAGTTTGCATAGCATGACATATAGGTTAACTTAGGTCCATTCATTTAGGTTCTAATTAAGTGAAACGACCTGAGGTTGCACCATATATTGCAATCCTTGGATTATCTTTGATTTGACCTCCAAGGGTAAGAACAAAGGTCCGAATCAAAGAGCAACTCCAGATTTCCAGATCAAGACTCCAAACTATTTTTCTTTCTTTTTGCTTCATATATTTCATTTTCTTGGATTTGATTTAGATTATTACGATGTTGAATATGATTATGGTAGAAACCATATTAGGGATTGTTCTTGATCTATATGCTTAAAATTTATTCTTGTTGAATTCACTAGATATATCAATTCTTTATGATATTTTTCATGCTTATACTTGGTAATAAATTGAGACATTGAATCAAGATATTTGTGTTAAGGTTCGTAATGAGAGTAGATAGCTTAATAAACCTGCAAATATCATATTAATAAGCAATTTAAGAAAGATATTAATTTTGAATTAATTATCATTAGGATTACTTCAAATCTAATTAAATAGTTAGGAGCAGTTTTGTGAATCAAGAGGCTGCAATTCTATTATTATCAATTTCAATTGAGATTACTTGATTAGATCTCGAGAGATGGCAACTAAAACCTTAGGATATCTAGGATCGAGCATAATTGAATAAACAAGATAAAGGGAAGATAAAGCAAAGATAAAATAATTCCTAAGTTTCCATCATTGATTAACTTTATTCTTATTGCTAGTTTCACTTAATTAATTGTTTAGTTTTGTTAGTTTATTTCATAATTAATTAATTCAATCTTTTTTTAGCTTAGATAAAGCGCATTCAATTTTTTAGGTGACTAATCAATCCTCATAAGAAAGATATCTTTTATACTTACAATCTATATACTTGCAATATTGAAGTTTTTATATAAACCTATCAACAATTTTTTGACTTCGTTGCAACTTCAAACTAAGCAACTTGCAGACCTTTTCTTCTAACCCATTGAAGGCATTACAACATGAATGGGTGTTATTTAAACTCATATAATCTTTGGTGGCAGAATTATCTAAATTATCTTTGGACTAACAATGTAGGAAACAACATGAGAGAACAAGGTCTACCAAGTTTCTAGCAAGATAGGGTTAAATCCTTAGAGTCCAAGTTAGACAAGTTAATGGACATGCTAAGCTCTAAATATGGGAGAGAATGTGTCAACCATGATTCAAAAGAAAATTTCTACAAAATGTAAGGACCATGGTATGTTCACTATACCTTATAAGATAGGAAATATTAGTTTTGAAAGATGTATGCTATATTTAAGGGCCTCTATAAATGTTATGCCCAGATATATTTATGACTCTCTTAAGTTAGATCCTTTAAGAAATAAAGGGTTAGTAAATCAGTTAGTTGATAGGTCAAATGTATATCTTAATGATATACTCGAAGATGTTTTAGTGCAGATTTTTGTGTGCTACATATCAGAGAAATTTCTTATCCATCAAAGTAAGTACCGCTACTATTAGAAAGACCCTTTCTTAAAATAGCAAGAACAAAGATAGATGTCCATAAAGGTGACCTAGCCATTGAATTCAATGGATAGGTTATCAGGTTTAACATTTTTGACAGTGTGGATATTATTGATGAGATTGTACACATGTTATTTGAGTCCAGTATGAGCACAGGTGACGACGTGGAATAGTTAGAGGGAATTAAGAGCATTGAGGAAGCAATACAGATGGATAACTCCTTACAAAAGGATCAATCAGTACTTTCTAATCATTTACCTCTTATTGCTTTTAATTTAGTACCATTTGTCATTCAAGCACTTGAATTAGAGTTGAAACCTCTTCCCATAAATCTTAAGTATGTTTTTCTGGGTGAGAATACTACTTTGCCTATTATAATTTCAAGTGCTTTAACTTTGTCATAGGAAGAGAAACTTTCACAAGTATTAAAAGACCATAAGGATGGCATAAGAAGGACCATATAAAATATAAAAGGGATTAGCCCAACTTTTTGTATGCATAGGATCCTTTTAGAAAAAATGCAAAACCTATTAGAGAAGCCCAACCTCCCCCAACCCCTCATAATGGAAATAGTAAAGAAGGAAATATTAAATTGGTTAGATGCAAGCATAATATACCCTATTCCAAATTCTAAATGGGTAAGCCCCATATATGTAGTACCCAAGAAAACAAACATAAATGTAGTAGAAAATAGCCAAGGTGAACTTATTCCTATTAGGACATCAAATGAGTAAAGAGTGTGTATTAATTATCGAAAACTCAACTAAGCAACTAAAAAAGATCATTACCCTTTACCCTTTATTACTTAAAAGCTAGGAAAACTAGTGAGGCAATCTTACTTTTGCTTTTTAGACAGGTACTCAGGGTATACATAGGTTGATATATCATCTGAAGATTAAGATAAAACCACATTTATATACCCTTTTGGTACATTTGCATTTAGGAGAATGTCATTTGGAATTTTGGACCAAAAATGACATCTCATAAGGTTCTAGAGAGTGGATTCTATTAGCCCACTATACATAAACTTGCATACTTATTTTGCAGGTCATGTGAGAAATGCCAGAAGACAGGGAACTTATCTAACAAACAGGAGATGCCTTAACAAATTATTATGGTTTGTGAAATTTTTTATGTGTGGGGAATTGATTTCATAGGTCATTCCCTTCATCTTTTGGTAATGTATATATTTTAGTTACTATAGACTATGTTTCAAAATGGGTAGAAGTAAAGGCCACTAGATTGGATAATGCTGAGAGAGTCATTAAGTTTCTAAAAAATTATATCTTTAATCAATTTGGTGTACCTAAGGCTATTATTAGTGATTGTGGTACTCATTTTTGTAACAGGACTTTGAGGGTTCTTTTAGAAAAATATCATGCAACTCATCGCATTGTTATTGCATACCACCCCCCAAATAAGTGGACAAGCAAAAATATCAAACAAGAAGATTAAAATCATTTTAGAGAAAATGGTAAAGCCAAACAAAAAGGATTGGGGCATAAGATTGGATGATGCTTTATATGCTTACAAAATTGCTTACAAAACTCTAATAAGTATGTCCCCCTATAGACTAATTTATGGTAAAGCTTGTCACCTACCATTAGAAATTAAACATAAATCATATTAGGCGGTGAAACCATGCAATTTAGATTATGAAAAGGTAGGAAAAGAAAGGAAATTACAGTTACAAGAACTTAAGGAACTTAGGTGAGAGGCTTTTGATAATGCTTGGATCTATAAAGAAAAGACTAAAACTATAAATGATATGAAGATAGCTAGGAAATCATTTACTATTGGACAAAAAGTTTTTTATTTAATTCTAAGCTAAACTTGTTCCCTAGTAAACTTCAATTTAGATGGTTAGGTCCCTTTGTTGTTACTAACGTTTGAGCATGGTGCAGTGAAAATTAAAATCCTACAAACTAACAAAAATTTTAAGGTGAAGTTGTTTTATGATCATGCTGAAGTAATGATGTTTGAAGAAATTTTGCTAGAAGAACCTTGACAGTAAAGGAGGATGTCGAGCCAACGACATAAACGAAAGGCACTACTTAGGAGGCAAACCAAGGCAACAAAAATCAAATTTGAATTTCTTTCTCTTTAGCTCAATTTTTATATATATAGCTATTTATTTTACCAAAAAATAAAAAAATCAAATCAAAATAATTTTGCTATTAAATATGTTTGTTTTGCTTGGATATTCTTTTTTTTCATTTAGTTGTTACATTGGGGACAATTTAAAGTTTAAGTGTAAGGGAAGAATATAAAGACATAACCTGGTTGTTTTGTGTGTTTTATGTATGAAAATTGAAAATTGAAAAATAGGGTGAAAATGTTGTCTAAGAAATTTGATTGCTTGCTTAGGCTAGTTGATTTTGACATTATTTTGTTTTATATGCACACATTTAGTTTTTATTACCATAATAAAGGAATAACAAATTTTAACATTATGGTTGAAGGATTAACAAGTTGCATAGGTTATTTTCCTTAACATAACAAGTTTTAAAAATCTTTTATTTAAATTTAGGTTCACACTTAAGAGAATTAACCTTCATTTGATAAATTTAGTCTATAAGCAATTGGAAGTTTTATTCTAATTCTACATGCATAGCCTTAAGGTTAAACTTTTTATCAACTTAACAATGTCTAGTATCATTGGTGATTTTCATTTACATTTGATTATTGGAGAAATACTTGACGTGACCTTCAAATTTTAATTTCCTATAAAATGTTATCGTTAATAATCAAGTGCCCCTTTGAGACCAAAAAATGTTTACAAGGGAAACACTTAAAGATAAGGGATCAAGTACTCCTTTGAGATCATAAGTAAGGTGGGAAGATGGACCAAGCACATAAGGTAATGTGCTTAGTGTGTTAGGAGCCAGTAAAAAAATACTTTAATTCAAGTTAAACCAAGATGCTTTGTGTTTAGAATTAATATGCCAACACTGCTTATAAACTAACTTTTTAAAGATGAAGTGTGAATGTCTCTTAAGTGTTTAGTTTTTCTTAATCTAATTTATTCTATGTGAGGTATGGTGGTAAACTAGATTCATATTTTGCATTATAGTGTTGTTTTGATCGAGGACGACCAAAAGTTAAGTGTGGGAGAATTTGATAAGCAAAATTATAGCATATTTTACACTCTTCTTTGACACATTTGGGCAAAAAAATTGTTACATTTTGTTATTAATACCTAAGCTGTTTGATTCCATATTTTATTTCTAAAAAGGGTCCAAATTGTATTAAGTATTTTCTTATAGGCTTGGTGGACTTAAAGAAAGGGATCTAGAAGAAAATCTTGCCAAAATGAAGTTCAACCTAGAAGAAAGTCCAGAATTAAGCAATTAGCCTAATAGAAAATCAGCCCACCAAAACAAGAATCCAGTGGAGTAAAATGTAGCAGCCAGAGGAGAAAATACAGCGCAGTAGTAGAAATCCCCCACCCAACATCTCTATCTCAAAAACCCAATAGAAACTCGATGGTATCTGCATCAAATCTCTTCAAAATGGTAAAGATAAGAGGGAAGTCACCAAAAATCTAGGAACTTGTGGCAGCTGGGGTGTGTTTCGTGAGCCTATAAAAATGCAGCAGCTTAGGAGGAGAAATTAACAAGTAAGAGTTCCCGAAAAGCACTGCCATCCATCCAAAGTGATTGAAGCTAGGAGTTGTTGTAAGGAGCGTCTGGGTTGAAAGGAGAGCCAAATCCCACCTAGCTTGAGCTAGTTCGAGACTAGTGGAGGAAAATTCCATATCTTATGGGTTGGTCCGAGGTTTGTGCAGCCAGAAAAAATTGAATGAGTTTTCCTTAAACTATTCTCTTTGTTTCTAGTTTCCTATGTTTAATTTATTATTGGATGTTTAATTTTAGTCCAGATATGCAATTTTGATTGTTCGGGATATTATTTTGATTTAACTGAATTGATTACCAAGTAGATTTAACAATATGCAATTGTTGGAATTCTTGATTTTGATTATTTATGTTCTTATTTGATTAAAGACATCTTTGATTATTTGAATGAGATAAGTTGAATCAGGGGTTCATTTGGAGTTGTATTAGCTGGAATTTATTTTTTCTTCAAGTAAATTATTAGTGGTTGAATGTGTCTCCTTGTGTTTAACATGTTTTTGATGCTTGAATTGAGATGGATCAATTATAAAGAGTGAAAAGGAATAGGTATGAACGAGCTAGTTGGTGTTCTAAATTTAACTTATTAAATATCTCATATTATCAAGATACATTAAAATTGCATAACTAAACTAAAATTTAAAACACTGCTTGTTCATTGTGAATATTATATTAGTTTATGTTTTATTTCTTTGACTTCTAGACTTGATTTGAACCACACCCCCCACACTTTTTATACATGTATTGGATTAGCTAAATTTATAGGTTTCATTATTACGATTGTTATGGTTTTGAATTTTTCTTAAGTTTAGCTCGTTGATAAAGCTAAACTTATATGTGAGGGTAATTGGATGAATATGGGCTTAAGATTAAACATAATGATTGATTCACAATAAAATGAAGAGTTGAAATGAAGAATGATCAAGTTTATGTTGATTTCGTGCTTTGCTAGAGATTTTATCAAAGTTGTCCAAATCTTTATTTGAGCAGCATTATGTATGTTTAATCTCTTCTCAACTTGAAAAATAGCATAGCTTAATGTCTTTTACACAAAATAACCATGTATTGGATTTTACATACAAAAATGTTGATTAATATAATTGCGGCATATAAAAAAATTAAATAGTTTATTAGTATATGGAAGGATTGCTTTATTAGATAAATTATCTAAAGATATATGCCTTGATTGAACCAAATGTGTAAACTCCAAATTAGGAATATTTTAAAAGTATTACAAGATGAAACAAGGGGTGTCCAATTGAAAATTGTGAGGATTCGTTCAGATTTTGTACTTTAATGAAGTGTCAAATGCTTTATTCTTGGCCGTTAAATCATTAATCAAGTTGGTTTGAGTTTAGGCAGCAATTTATATGTTGAAATATCTACTTAAATTGATCTTATAGCTGCTGAAAATTTAGGTTGAACATGAAAAATTATTGAATTTATATATACCTAATTTTGAGTGAGGTTAGATTACTCCATTTGATGATTGTATTTAAACAATAATCTTGATTAACCAAGTGACAATTCAACATGTATTTACACCAATTTGATTATTAGTTCATGTTTACATGAATGATAGAATAGTTAGTGAGAAAATTGAGATGAAATGTGTATGACTTGTCATTAACATTGTGACTCTATCTTTTTATCTTCTTGAAATCAAAACTATTTTAACATTTTGTTAACTTCAATCTATGTTTAAATGGCCATTTAGATCTTAGTTTGTTAGGAAATCAAATCGACAAGAGAACTTTAAATTTTGATTGAAAGAAAATGAAATTTTGTTTTATTTCAAAAAATCCAGATTTGTGAAAATAATGAATTTTGAGTTGTAAAGCACTTAAAACATGCTTGAATGGAAGATATGTGATATTAGAAAGAAATTTAGTCATTAATGAAGAATAAGTTTTATAAGCTCAAAATTTCATATTTGTATGACTTAGTTTCACCATTAAAAAAATAAATTTTGCAATATATATTTTGGATTATTACAACTTTGTGACAAAGAAAATAATTTTTCAGCTCTTGAGTATTAATTGTGTGTTCTAAGAACGTGTTATAAAGTTATTTTCTTAAGTTTTGATGTTGTATCTTACTAATGTGGTTAAAAAGGACATTATATGTTAATGCATTGATCATTTTTCTACTTTAGGATATAATTTCTTTCATATAAGTTCCAATCATTATCAACATAATGTGTCATCACCACCATATAACCCCTCTTTTGGTTATCAGTTGTCCACGAGTTTGTTGTAATGGCAGTCACTCCTTTAGTACTCGATAATGCTCTTAAAACCTCTTTCTTCTTGTCCTCGTAAATTTTCAAAATATCCTTCTTCACTGTGTTCCAACTTAGAACCTTTAAAGTTGGTTGTAGTGAATTACAAAACATCCTAAATATTTTGCTATCACCCATAAACAGTGAATTTTCATTTCCAATTATCGTAGAAGCTATCAAATGCCTTAATTTGTTGTTATTATAAGCCGTTGTAGTCATTTCATTCTTCCCTCACGTAAGGTTAGGGTTAAAAAAATGTTTGACTTCCTCATACCATCTTCCTTCTACTACATGAATCTAGATGTCTCTTTAAATAAGGCATCCCCCCTTTTGAACTACTAACCAACATCTTCTGACAATATTTACAATCTTCTTTTTCTATCCTGCTCGTCAATCTAATTTTGTCAAAGTGATTCCAAACTTCACTTTTCAATTGATATTGAGTTGAAATTTTATCTTCATTTGGTAAGGGAATAGAAGTTTCTAAATCTATCTCTATTACTAGATTACAATTCTCTACTAAAGGAATATGTTTATCTGTCTGAAACAATCAACATATAAATGCTTGAGTTTAGAAACAATCAACATATAAATGCTTGAAGTTAGAAAAAAATAGCATATAAACAATTAACATAGCGAGTCTAAATCATTATACTTGTTGAAGCAAAAACACATTTCTACCATATTCCTAACTATGATCATAAGCTAATGCTAATATATATGAATTGGTGACTTTGACATAAATTTCATTGTTAATCTTGGAAGAATGAGAATCAAAGCATCTAGCTTTTGAATAGTAGTTAAAAGTTGTTCTCTAAGTTATTTTTCACCTTCAAGAAGTCAATAGTGAATTCTTCTTTATTTAAGGCAAGAAAAAATTCACAAAAAATGTCTTTAACATTTGAAAGAAGACAATGAAACAACCAATGAAACTTAAGAAATAGATGTAAATGAAAACTATTTATCGACTAACTACAAAACTTATAATCATTGTGATTGTGTGATTTTTAAGTATATGTTGAAACTGTCATATTCATTATCAACATTCATTGTACAATTCAACATATTTCCAATTTCTTTAACAATTATTCTTTTTAAATTTATAAACAACCAATTTACCTCTTAAAATCATTAGAAACCAACAATGTTCACTACCATTTATCTTGAACTAAAGTAGTTGTTTAGCCACATTAATTCTAAACAAGCGCATTCGCCTCTTTAATTTTAAGTATTCAAATATCATATTATATTGCACCCAGAATAGTGCTTAGGTATTTTGAAGCGCACCAAACCAGAATCTAGGCTATATTTTGCAACCATTCATCCCTAGTCTACTTTTACACCTTCATAGAAATTTCATCAAACATTTAATATGTATACATGTTCAACTATGCCTAGTCCACATTCCTCTTATGTGTCCAGTTTACATTCCTCTCCAAACAATCATACAAGTTTAAATGATTATGAATAATACGAGAAAACCAATCTTAATCCACAGAAGCTGGTTAGTGTGCGGCGAAAGGGGTTGGCGAGTCAATTAGTGGTAAGACTATTGGCGACTGGTCGGTGGTGGTTAGATAGGCAAAGACATGGCGCGAGATGGTGAGATGACAAAGAGGGAGGATACTAATTTGGTGAACTGTGAATGGTGAATGTCTGCGATTATAAATGAGAGGTGATTGGTAAGAATAAGTGAATGACAGACAGAGGGAGGGTGAATATAAAGAGGAAATTAAATTAAAGCAAAACAACGTTGTTTTGCTTTAGATGTAAAACAACATCGTTTTACTTATTGAGAAACAACAAAGCAAAATGACATCATTTTGCTTACTCTATGCAACTGTTAACTACGTAGAACATTATTTTTGCTTCAATTTAAAACAATGTCATTTTGCTTATTGAGAAACAGCAAAGCAAAAAGTCACCATTTTGCTTACTCTGTGTAATTATTAACTACGTAGAATGACATCATTTTGATTGACGCAAAACATGACATCGTTTTGCTTATACTATTGAATCTCTTCAAATGATAACTAAGTAAAACGACGTTGTTTTGCTTAAAAACGCAACGACATTATTTTATAGGCTAACCCAAGGCTTAATCAACCTAGTCCCAGCCTGTTGACCACTGGCCAAGTGGGGCCTGGTCAAACTGGGAAAAATTTTCCATCCTTAAGCCCATAGCAACCACATCAAAACTTGGTATTTACGGTCTAATCAATACTAAAGATCAAATAGGAAAGTTCATTTATTATTCTTATAGTCTAGTCTAGTGAATATGAGTATCATTCTATGAAGACTATGAGTACCAATAATAACTATCCTTTTATTATCTAATATAACAAAATAAATGATTAAATTAAAAGAAAGGATTAACTAAACTAAGATTACTAATCTAAAATAACAAACCAAATAAAAATAATAAGAATGAAATAATCAAATGATAATCAAAACCTAGATGTAGAATTCCCTAAAAAGTTTTTATGTTTAAATTCATCTAGATTCAATTATTAACCTTATTTTCTTATATTGGTAAAAATTTCAAAGTTATAACCACATTTTTTTCTCAATAAATACAGTTACTACTCTTACATTAATTGATTGAAATCTCTTTCTAATAAAAAACCCATAAGAATATATTAACTTATTTTATTAAATATTTAGCATATTTGGCTTTAACTTAGAAGATTTATGTGATCCTATCTTTAGGATTCTATATAAATCTTATTATTTATGACAAGATTAATTCATATATATGACTTACTTAAGTCCTCTATATGAAATATGAAATAAAATCAAAATGCTAATAAATTTCAATTCAAACACAATAATTAATCATCAATAATTTACAAGGAAACTTGTATCTTTCATTAAATCGAAGAATCAATTTACACAAATAGTTCTAAGATTCATCTCCACTAGATTTATCGCAATTTAGCTCGTACTAAAATTAAAAAAATGAAAATCAAGAAAGAATATAAAGTAAAAGAACTCATTCCCATATATATTAAAATCTTTAAGTTCTTAAATTGAATCTTAATGAAAAATCTCTTTCTTTCCCTCTAAGGTTGCTCCATTTTGACTCTAATTTTTTTAAGTTTTTCTGGCGGGACCCGATCTCGGAACCGGATCCCAACCGGAAAAACGAAAAGC
>JAOTAW010000001.1:6816853-6834115 GCA_025629945.1 Erythroxylum savannarum | reverse complement strand
TATTCATATAGCTATCAATTTAAATAAGTTATTAATAAATTTAGTTAAGTTGATGAAGATCAACATTATATAAATAAGTTATAGGTAATGGACGTAGAGTTGACGCTCTACCTACTTTCGGCAATTGTAAAAATACTTTGACCGGTAACTGGAAGCAACATTACAAAGCAACTGAAGTTCATCTCTGTAGTGTAGGTATAACAAAGACACTTAAAAATGGTGACAGGAGGTTCAAAGAATCCATTTTGGTGAACAACAATGAGCGTCTTCTGATTGGATCAATGGGTAGTTTACTGTAGTGGACCTAACAACAGGTTTGATATTAATGCTGTATAGCAAACCATATTAGAAAAATGATATTTGATTTCTTTTAAGCAACTTTGGTGGGCTGATGCCTAATCGACCCGCTCCCACTCTTTAGTAGAATTTTAGGTGCTGAATATACCTAATAGCAGTCCCAATATGTTAATTTTCGATTTTGATTTCTAATTAAGAAATAATTATTTGGTAGTTGTACGATGCGAAGTAAGGAAAGCAACAAGCCATGGTTTTTGTGAGTTTTGTACTGGTATATCAGCGACTCACTTTCTATAAAAGTAAAGTTGAAATCGAAGATTAAAGATGCAGTGCAAGCAATTCACTATCATCAACTTAATTAAGCGTTGAGTCATGTAATGTTAGTGGAATCTGAGAATCATTACCAGCTATTGAAATTTTGAGGTGATGTGACTGGAGAGAAAATTCCAAAAGGGCAGTACCGGAGTTGCATTGAAGTGCGAAGGGCAGAAAGGGAAACGAAAGGTCCAAGCATTGTGGTTACGTCATTTTCCGAAAGATTTGTGAGTGTGATATTTATGAAAGTTTAGTAGTGAGAGAAACAAGGGAAAATCAAATAGGATCTTTGAATTAGGCACTTGGTTTTCTTCTACTGGTGCCCAATTCCTAAAGTGCGGAATTCAATTCATACATGAGGCTATTATTACATTTTCTTTGGTCCTATTATTACATTTCATGTCGTAATCTGTCTTATTTAGGGGATCGACACAATCTTTGGGAATAGAATAAAACCTCGAATTGAAGTTGAGCTCTCAACTACTTATTTTACTCATATATTTTTCTTCTCATTATTCCAATTCACGCCGCATGTAAAACAAAGTTAAAACACTTTTTTATTCCGAAATTGGAGTAAAGGATAAGTAGGCATCAATGTCAATGCCAACATGTAGAGTAGAGGGAGAAAGAACAGTTGAAGGAGGCGAGTGATAATTAAAATTAAGACAGCGGAGAGAGAGAGGGGGGGTTGAATTAATTAATAGTATTGTAGATTATGGTAGGAGGCGGGCAGACTAGCGTATCTTCAAAAATCCTAAAAATTCGATTCAGTTTCCTTTAAAAAGCACAGAACACGACATAGAAAAAGTGCATGTAATTAATTTGAGCTCTGTTCTGTTTAGTAAAATTACATTATTCACTGATCAACTACTTTTAGCATGATCAAAATTGCATTAACCGTCATCTACATCTGGGTTGTTGCTTTTTGTTTTGTTTTGTTTTTTTTTTTATCACACACTAATTAAAAGTCATGTAAGAACTTTGCAGTTGCTAACTAAACTCATTGTTCCAAAGAAGCTCTCTCTCTCTCTCTCTACAGGTAACCCATTGTTGATTGTTTGTTCCCTTTGTTCTTTCAACAAGCACTAACCTTTGCTCTCATTATCTCTCTTTTCCTCTCCCTACGCCTAGAGCCGTTTTCCTGTGCCTGCTTGTGCTTCGCTGTGTGTGGTCTTCTTGGGTCAATCTGTTTTCTTGAGTTCTTTTGATCACTATAATATATATTATTAAAGAAGAACAGTGAACGTGCTTCTTCTTTGTCCTGTTGCCTCTTGGACCCAAAAAATTTGGTAAAGCTTCACGCTTGGAGATTAAAATCATTAGTCTTCTCTCTGCAAGTTCGTTCCTTTTTTATTTTATTGCCTACTTAACACCTCCTTCTGATGGATACAAAGAGACTGATCTTTGGAATTTGGGCTGTTTTACATCTTTTGAGAGCCATGCTTCTCTCCTGACAGTTTATTATAAGCTTCCTTTTTCTCGTAACCCTCTCTCTTCCTCTGTTTCTTGTAATGGGTAGCTTTTTAGAGACGAGATAGATTAGAGGTTGGTTTGTTTATTTGCCCTTTCTGTTTCGTTTTCCTTGGTTTTCCTATTTTATTATGCTTTAATCGCGCAAAAACAATATGGCAAATCATAATTTCCCCTCTGCTTAGCAACCTTTTACATATTTGTCCGTTCTGTAAACTAACTCCTGCTACATATATGCATGCATTTCAGTGTCTTGAAGCTTTTCTTGCTTATAGATGAATTAGTTAACAGGCAAAGATCAAGGAACTCTTAAGAAGATTCTAAGAGTTTCTAGTTCTTATTGTGTTTGCGTGAGCATGGGTGTGAGGATGCAACAGAGCTACCATCACCACCACCATCATTCGTTGTCTGTGAAGGTTAACGAACAAATGGGGAGCAAAAGAGGTTACACCTTCATACCAGCTCACAGGCATTGGATTCCTAGACTTTTTTTACTTCTTACCATGATTGTGGTATTTGCTAGTTGGATAGCATTCAACTTCTTTAATGCAAATGATAATTTGAAGAGGAAGGAAACTCTGGAGAGCATGTGTGATGAGAGGGCCAGAATGTTGCAAGACCGATTCGTTGTTAGCGTTAACCATGTCCATGCCCTTGCCATTCTCGTTTCCACTTTCCATTATTACAAGAATCCATCAGCAATAGACCAGGTTTGTGCCCTTCTCTGTTAGTTATATCTTTAATTTGCGTTTGTGTTCGCCACTTCAAATGGTTCTCTTCTATTGCTGGGAAAAGGGAAAAGAAGGGTTTGATATTCTATGTCGCTTTTTCTTATCTTCTATAAACTTAATGTTTGATTTAGCCTAAAATTGTTGACAGGCGCTGGTGAAACTATAACCCTTTTTGTCCTTGTTTCCATTATGCTAAAAGAGCTCAAAAAGCAAATGCTTTATCAATATTTGAGGGGAAAATGGAGGGCTTTCTATGCTTGATGTCTTTAATTTGGAGAGGTTATATTGTCTTCTTTTACATCAAATTTTGGGCATGTAGCTTGCATTAGCCAAACGTATTTGGAGAACAACTGGAGCTTATGAGACAACAATTTCTAAGGAGCTAAACGCCCTTATCATTACTTGACAATTTTTTGAGATTGTAATTTGGCAAACTACAGGAAACATTTGCTGAGTATACTGCCAGAACTGCTTTTGAGCGGCCTTTGTTAAGTGGAGTAGCCTATGCACAAAAAGTAGTTCATTCAGAGAGGGAGGAATTTGAGAGGCAACATGGCTGGGCAATAAAGACGATGGAGAGAGAGCCTTCACCTACAAGGGATGAGTATGCACCTGTTATTTTGTCTCAAGAAACTATTTCCTACCTTAAATCCATTGATATGATGTCAGGGGAGGTAAAGTTCTAAATTAATTTGAAATTGGTTATCTTTATGTTGTTATGTTTCAATAGTCTTCATAATTTCTTCTTCAATGAAGTTGGGTTGGAGTAATTCTATTGTAAATTGTAGGAGGATAGAGAAAATATACTGAGGGCTAGGGCTACAGGAAGAGCTGTTTTGACAAGTCCCTTCAGATTGCTTGGCTCACATCACCTTGGCGTTGTGTTGACTTTTCCTGTTTATAAATCTAAGCTCCCTGCAAACCCAACAGTGACACAACGCATCGAAGCGACTGGAGGGTAAGTGCTAAGATTGCTCTTCTATTTGAACTACTGTGTTTCAACCTTTAAAGTTATTAGCGCGGGATTACTTGTATAGCTAACTTTTTCAGTTTCTAAATTGACATATGTGGATGGAAAATTATACTAAGGATGCAACCAAATACATTAGGCACCTTGGGATGTGTTTGTTATGAGGTTGAAAGATTTAAACTTTACCTCCTAAACTATTTGTACCACATGATTTATGTAGTGAGCACCCTGAAACATTAACGAGATTAGCAATGAACGATAATCTTTGTTTAAACATGATTCTAGTAGAGTTAATGACTTCCAAAGTTTCTTAAGGTTGAAAGTTATAGTTTTGGAGAGAATAAATTCTCTTTCTCAATTCATTATGTACAAAATGGAGCTACATATGTACACATATATCACTATTAATTAGGGATTATAATCCCTATAATTAAGGGATCTTAATCCCTATACTCAAACCTATAAATCTTATGTAACATCTATAATATGTAATACTTTCCCTCAAGTTGGAGCATAAATGTCGATCATGCCCAACTTGTTGCAAAGATATTCAACTCGAGTCCCATTTAGAGCCTTTGTAAAACGGTCTCCTAGTTGTTCCCCAATATTCACATATCCTATAAAAATAAAATTTTGTTGTACTTTTTCACGAACAAAGAGAGAATTAATTTCAGTATGTTTAGTTCGTTCATGAATCCCAAGATTAGAAGCTATATGAAGAGCAACTTGGTTATCAAACTATAACTTCGCTAGCATTGAGACTTCGAGGCCAATTTCAGTCAAAAGCTTATATGTCCACATTATTTCACACGTAGACTGTGCCATAACTCTATATTCTAATTTTGCACTTGAGCGAGATACAACATTCTATTTCTAACTTTTCCATGACACCAAATTTCCTTCAATGAAGACATAATAGACCGTGGTTGATTTTCCATCAGTCTTAAATCATGTCCAATCTGTATCTAGAAGCACTGTATAGGAGTGTAACCATGATCTTTATATAGTATATCTCGTCCATGAGCTCCCTTCAAGTAACATAGGATTTGCACTAAAGCGGACCAATGATGAACTACTAGAGAAGCCATAAACTGACTTACAATACTAACATAGTAAAGCAATATTACGACGAGTTATTGTAAGATAATTTAGTGTCCTAACCAATCACCTATACTTTTCAGGATTTTCAATCAATCGTGAGTTGCAAATTAGGTGGCATAGGAGCGTTACATGGTTTAACTTCTAATTTCCCAATCTTGGATAGAAAGTTAAGCACATGTTTTTTTGGGATAAGAAAATAACTTTCTTGTTTCTTGTCACCTCTACTCCCAAGAAGTTTGTTGAAACTAGCTGTGAAGGAACATTTTCAGAGATGAAATTCCTATGATATCACTACCAGTAATAACAATATGATCCACGGATATAACAAGAATAATAATGCCAGATGTAGAGTGTTTATAGAAGACTAAACGGTCAGACTTCTTGTTGCTCATTCCAAATCATTCAACTGCTCGACTAAATTTCCAATCGAGCATAAAGACTCTGTTTTAAGCTATATAGAGATCTTCGAAGGTTGCACACTTTCCCATACTCCCCCTAAGCAACATACCCAAGTGGATGCTTCATATACACCTCCTCATGTAGGTCTCCATGTTGGAAGTCATTTTTAATGTCTAATTGATGTAAAGGCCAATAATGAGTAGCTGCCATAGAAATAAGTAAACGAATAGATGTCAACTTAGCCACAGGAAAGTATCAGAAGAGTCCACACCATAAGTTTAGGCATAACCTTTAACAACAAGATGAGCTTTAAGTCAAGCCACAAAACCATCAGGAGCAACTTTAACTACAAAGACCTACTTACAACTAATAGCTCTTTTATTCACTAAGGTCCAAGTACCACTAGCATTGAGAGCATTCATCTCCTCTATCATTGTCGTTCGTGAGCTAGGATGAGACAAGGCCTCATGAACAGTTTTGGGAAGAGAGATAGAATCAAGGGAGGCAACAAAAGAACACCAAGAAGATGACAAATGATCATAAGAATAAAAAGGTGAAATTGGATAAGTGCATTGGCATTTATCTTTACAGAGGGCAATTGGAAGATCAATATCAATGGTTGTGGAAGTTGATGACGAAGAAAGAACTGGTGCTAGACGCGTCGATGCTTAGGGGAAAGCCAAAAGCTTTGAACGGAGCATGTGACTCATTGTAGGGCTTTTGACTGTTGGACTTTAGGTGGTGGCTCGTCAGTGAGTGACGCTCCTATTGGTGCTGTTGGTGAGATAAAATGGTGACCCTACAAGAAGCGTAAGGTTCTACTATCCCGGGCAGAACTTCAAACAAAAAATGACAAAGAAATAGAAGCTAAATACTCTTGCTCTAATACCATGTAATTTTGGAGAGAATAAATTCACCTTCTCAATTCATCATGTATAGAATGGAGCTACATATATACAAATATATGACTATTAATTAGGGATTATAATCCCTACAATCAATGGATCTTAATCCCTCTAATCAAGCCTTTAAATCTTCTATAATATCTATGATATGTAACAAAAGTGATAGTGAAGAATACTAAGTGATGCAAATGAGCTTTAAGTCTATAGAAGAAATAAAAGGGGAAAAATTAATCAACCACAAGTTTTAATTTGGTGGGATAAAAAATGAGAATTGAGTTATCAATAAAGACAAATAAAGACTAAAATTTAGATTATGTTAGGAATCCTTATTATATAAGAAGTAGTAGTAAATTAAATATGTTATTCTAGTTTTAGATATGTTATCCTAGTTATTTAAGACTTGTAAGATTTTTATTAAAAGATGATTTAAATTTGTTAGGAACCCTTTCCTACTAGAATAATGTTATAAGTCCTTTTCTATAATTATGTGTATACTCAGCCCTTCAATAACAAGATATATTGGATTTTTTTCCTACAAATTTGAGTTTTCAATTAGAAGTATGATGTTTTCTTCTAAGAGTGATTTTTAAACCTTAGGAGTGATTCCTAGTTTCCTACGCTCCCTTGTTTGTGTCCTCACTAAATTCCAGCAACCAAAACCCTAAATTCTAGCCATATTAAACCTAAATTTCAGTCATATTAAACCCTAAAATCCTAGCTTAAATTTTCAACAATCAGCCCTAAAACCCAGCTATACCTGATATGAAGTTTTAGCATTTCAAGTTGAAATTTAGACTTGAAACTTGATATTCCAACAACCTAATATTAGCTATATTTCCTAGTTTTGTAAGTTTTAGCTACTATTTCATACTTCTTCTGTTTGTTCTACATCAATTTAATTTCAAAGCTTTGGTTCCGAATGACATGTAGTGGAATGGCGAATAGAAGAATACTCAGTGACCAAGAGCAAGATGAAATGCTTTTGAGAATTATGAAAAAATTAGACATAAAAGATTCTCGATCATAAGGTGCTCTCAAAACCAATTTACATGTAACAACTCCAAGAAAGTATATTGGACAATTTTGGAGAGACTAGACAGCCTTGATGTATATTCCCTAAAAGTGAAAACTCCCACAAGAAAAATTATGCAAACCAACCACCTACATTTGATGCTAAATGTGGAGAAGGTGGTAAGCAAGATGAGGAGATTGATATTGATCAACAACACGCAATGCATGGGAAAAGCTTTGCTAAAAACTCATATTTTGATTTTGATTCCTCAAATTTAATAGGCATTACCTTAGAGGAAGTGTTATATTATGGATGGTGAAATTATTGATACTTCCCCTTCAACTAATCAATCGCAATCTTCAAGCCTGCATGTAGATGGTGCTCAAATACTTGATGACATGGAGAGTTTGGCAATGAAAGATGATCATGACAGAGAGTTTGACAGTGGGAGATGATCAAGGCATTTAAGGTGATGGAAAACAAAATGAAATGGATTCTTTGGCAAACCCTACAGTTGAAACAACTAAACAACAAGTTGAAACACTTAAACAACAAGCTGAAATGGCTAAATAAGAGGCTGAAACACCTAAATAACAGACTGAAATCTCTAAACAACAAATCAAAACACAAGAAGTAACAAATTGAAACCACAGGCTTAAACCAACAACTACTTGGGGTTCCAGAGCTTGTTGTCTTTAAACTTGATGATATCCTTGGTATTGTTGACGAAGATTATGTTATAGTGGGTGATGAAGAAGTAGATTTGAATGGAGATGCAACATTAACACAACATAGGAATAAAGGAGAAGTTATAAGTGCACTTGCAAAGTCAAAATTTAGTAATGACATAAAGTTAATGGATTTGACTACAAGAAGCAACAATATGTATGTTCTTAATGCCTATGTGGTAGATAAATCGTGTGGTTTTGTTCTGAAACCATTAACAAATATAATGGTCAAGACTTATGATGTGGTGCACAATGCTAAACTATTCTTCAAAGAGGTTGTATGTCTCTATGGATTGCTTTTAATCGTCGTCTCTGATCATGATGTGAAGTTTATGAGTTATTTTTAGAGAACTCTATAGAAAACATTAAACACTAAGCTTCAATTTTCAAGTTCTTTCCATACTCAAATTGATGGACAAACAGTGGTAGTGAATAGAAGCTTGGGAGTGTTAAGATGTTTGGTTAGAGGCAATGTGAATAATTGGGACTTAATTCTTCACATGGTAGAATTTGCATACAATAGTTCTATAAATAGGTCAACATGTAATAGTCCTTTTGAGATAGTTTTAGGAATTCAACCAAGAAATCTAATTGATCTGGCTCCTTTATCACAAATAACACAAGTTAGTGTTGAAGATGAAGACTTTGCACGTGAGGAATATCTTTGATGAGGTATGAAGAAAGATAACAAACAACAACTTTGACTTATAAAGAACATACCGATCAACATCGTCGATTGGTGGAATTCATTGGTAAGGATGTGGTGATGGTTTGTTAGAGTGTTTTCTAAAAGGAAAATATAAGAAACTTTGTTCATGGAGTGTTGGACCTTATAAGATCCTCAAGAAGATAAGTGCTAATGCTTATGTTTTAAAGAGGAGTTAGAGGATGTTCTTGGTGAACAAATTGTAGCCATAGGAGCTAGAGGATATGGACAGTTTCTTGTCAAATAGAAAGGAAGATCAATTTTTAATGGTACTTCGATTTTAAAATTTGAATTTCAGAAGTTGAATCTAGACGTATAAGATTAGTATTTGTCAATTTTACGTCGAGGACGACTTCATATAAATCGGGTAGAATTGATACAAAAGAATTTAAGTTTATAGAAGAAATAAAAGGGGAAAAACTAGTCAACCACAAGCCTTAATTTGGTGGGATGAAGGGTGAGAATTGAGCTGACATAAGGCTAAATTTTGGATTGTGTTAGGAATCCTCATTAGATATGAATTAGTACTAAATTAAAAATGTTATTCTAGTTATTTAGGATTTATAGAATTTTTATTAGAATAAGATTTAAATTTGTTAGGAACCTTTGCCACTAGTATAAGGTTTTAAGAACTTCTCTATAGATATGTGCATATTTAGCCCTTCAATAATAAGGTATCTTGTATTTTTTTATAATAAATTTGAGTTTCTAATTAGGTGTGATGCTTTCTTTTAAAAGTGATTCTTAGACCTTAGGAGTGATTTCTAGTTTCTTAACCTCCCTTATTTGTGCCCTCACTAAATTCCAACAACCAAAACCCTAAATTCTAGCTATATTAAGCTTAAATTCGAGCCATATGAAACCCTAAACTTTTAGCCTAATTTTCCATCAATCAAATCCTAAAAACCGAACTATACTTAATCTGAAACTTCAGTATTCCAATTTAAAATCCAGACCTGAAATTTGATATTCCAGCAGCTTAATATTAGTCATATTTCCTATATTTTTGAGGTTTAACTACTAGTTAATACTTCTCCAGTATCCACTTCTTTCTTAAACATTCTGTAACGTAAATATGGTTTTTGCTCTGAAGAATATATTTTAATCTTTATATTTGTGGCCAAACTTGTCAAGATAACATTAACTACTAACTTGGTAATTTTTTTATGTATACTTTGATAACATCAAACTCCATTGCACATGCATTTTGAAATCTTCCCAGTGGGTTTAGGCATTGTTCTTGTTGCTACACTCATTTTTTATTTCTGAAACAACACTGTTGTTGATGACCTCTACAACCACTGCATTCCTTCTGATTCTTGGCTTAATGAATCCAATGATTTGTTGACAATAAATTTGAATGATTGTGCTCAACTTATTTTCAGTATTGCTGCAGGCCTGAGATGTAGGGTTCAATAATGGAGAAAAATTGTTGATTTTTGTACTAGTTTCAGTTAGAATCTCAAATTCCCATATTGTACGCTATTGTCATGAATCCAGCCAAGAGACACGTGATGCAAAAGAACTTAAAGTCTCAACATGTTTCACTTTTAACTTCATAAAATACAAATTCCTCTTATGTATGGCATGCCATGTAATTGAAAGCAGATACCTTGGAGGAGCCTTTGATGTTGAGTCCCTAGTGGAGAATTTACTTGGACAACTTGCTGGAAATGAGAAAATATTGGTGGATGTTTATGATGTCACAAACTCTTCCGATCCATTGACCATGTATGGTCACCAAAATAAAGGTGGTGACATGTCCCTTTTGCATGAAAGCAAGCTGGACTTTGGAGATCCATTCAGAAAGCATCAGATGAAGTGTAGGTAAGTGCTTCAACTCCTTGGCTACACTTCCATATATTGAGCAGTCCGGTAAGTGTGTATGCTCATTAATTTGGATTCTGTTCAGGTACCGTGAGAAGGCACCCATACCTTGGATAGCAATTTCTGCTTTCGTAGGGGTCTTTTTTATTGGTTTTCTGGGGAGCTATATTTTGTATGCTGCTGGAATGCATATAGTAAAAGTTGAGGATGATTGCCATGAAATGCAGGAGCTAAAAGTACGAGCCGAGGCTGCTGATGTTGCTAAATCCCAGGTATATTTTCCAGCATGTTTATGAGGCATAGTTAACCCAAATTCAAATGTTCAGCTTCATTTGACCAATGTAACTCGTTTTTTTCATGGCAGTTCCTAGCTACCGTGTCTCATGAAATTAGGACACCCATGAATGGAATCCTTGGTATGCCAAGTCTCATCGATTGAATTATGAGATGTCCTAGATACTATAGGTCTCTGATGCAGACTGTTGTAATTGCAGGTATGCTTGCATTGCTTTTAGATACGGATTTAAGTTCTACACAAAGGGATTATGCTCAAACTGCTCAAGCCTGTGGAAAGGCACTGATAACATTAATAAATGAGGTGCTTGATCGGGCAAAAATCGAAGCTGGCAAGTTGGAGCTGGAAGCTGTCCCATTTGACATTCGATCCATACTAGATGATGTTCTTTCACTGTTTTCTGAAAAGTCTAGACACAAAGGCATTGAGGTTAGTACTTAACAAATGAGGATGTTTGTATTCTTGCCAAAAGAGTTGTTGATGCTAGGGCCCTAATATTGGTTAATTTTGTCTCCTTGTATTTGAAAAGATATGTTCTATTTCATTTGATAGGCATGAAGGTAGTTTTACTTATTTAAACTGACATTATGTTCTTTTGTTTGTTTCTGCTGGGGATGCTGACATCATTTCATTGTTGCCTTCATGATGTGTGGTCGCACTGAAAAAATTTATTGGGAATTGCTTGGGATCAAATTTTGGATTTATAGCTAGCAGTCTTTGTTTCTGAAAAAGTTCCAGAAATTGTTCTTGGGGACCCTGGGAGATTCCGGCAGATCATCACAAATCTTGTTGGAAACTCTGTAAAGGTAAGGGCATTTCGTCAAATTTGATTACCTAAATATAGTATAATTTGAACAATTTCAATTCTTTTTAATTCACTTCCATCATTATCGTACAGTTAAAATGATTATGTTTTTAATTATTTAATATAACTTACTGACATTTACTAATGAGTCACTCAATGATTATCAATATTTACCGTCATCATTTTCTTCATGAATCAGCTTTTGCAATATATTTTTACTTAAATAAGAAGGTTTTTGCAGTTTACTGAACGAGGACATATATTCATTAAAGTTCATCTAGATGACCACTCTAAAGTCTTCGCAGACCCAAAAGGTGACATTTGTGTCGATGGGGATTCTAATGAAGCTAAACATATATCTTCTTCTCACCAGTTTAAAACATTAAGTGGTTCTGAAGCAGCAGATGACCGGAATAGTTGGGACAGATTTAAGCATTTAGTTACTGATGAAGAGTTTTTCTTTGATGCTTCATTGGATCTGATGACTGTTAATGAGGCTTCTGAGAAGGTTACCCTCATGGTTTGTGTGGAGGATACAGGAATTGGCATCCCTTTGCGTGCACAGGATCGTGTGTTTATGCCTTTCATGCAGGCAGACAGTTCAACCTCTAGAAATTATGGAGGGACTGGTATTGGCTTGAGCATCAGTAAGTGCTTAGTTGAACTCATGGGTGGTCAGATAAATTTTATCAGCCGACCACAGGTGGGCAGTACATTTTCATTCACTGCTGTTTTGGGGAGCTGCAATAAAAATTCATTAGACAAGAAGGAAAAACGTAATTCTGATGATCTACCTTCCAGCTTCAGAGGAATAAAAGCTATAATAGTTGATGGAAAACCTGTTAGAGCTGCTGTAACCAAATACCAGTTGAAGAGACTAGGCATCCTCGCCGAAGTTTCAAATAGCCTAAAGGTGGCTACTAATACATGTGGGAAAAATGGTTCTCTATCATCTAGGTAATTTCTATTCCTTAAAAGAGTCAATGAATAACTTAGTTGATTGAGAAAGTTTCGATCTAATAAACATACATGTCATGTTTTTTGGTATCAAATTTCACGAAAGAAATTCCCCCTGTTGAACTGCAAATGCTTAAGTGATTCAACATAGAGGAACCACTAAACCTAAAAGCTCATGTTGTTGGGTTATGGCCCAAGATTGGATTATTTAGCTATTGCAAATACCTTCTCAGATATCTTTCTCATTCACGACTTGATTGTGTGAACTACTCTATGGAATCTTTTTAATCACTAATAAAAAACTCTACATACTTCATCATATTCTTTTGATTATCGTTTTTATAATATTTACTGCTGAAAGTTTTTGATCTTTTGCATTATCTTGATATTCCATTTGAATAGAAAAACCAAAGAACTGAAATGTTAATAATTCTAATTTCTAATAAGATCTTTGCATCATCACGTAAGCCCTATCTAAATTCCATGATGCCATATCAGCTCATATACTTGCTATTCTTCCTAAAAGACAGAGAAGATGATCTCTGGATGGCTGTTTTTCTGCAGCTCCCTATATTTAAATTTGGTTCAAAATTGGACTTCATTAACACAATTTTCATACTGGAATTTCTCTGTATCTCATATGGCAGAAGTAAAATCCAGCCAGATATAATTCTAGTTGAGAAGGACTTATGGATGACTGGGGAGAGAAATGGTACGAACTTGTGGCTGCTGGACTGTAAGCAGAATGGACAAACGTATAAGTTGCCTAAGATGATACTCCTAGCTACCAATATAAACAAAACTGAATTTGATAATGCAATAGCAGCAGGGTTTGCAGATACTGTCATCATGAAACCCCTAAGAGCAACTATGGTAGCTGCTTGTCTTCAACAGGTTCTTGAACTAGGGAAGAAGAGCTTACCAGGGAAAGACATTCCCAATGGTACTTCCTTCCTTCAGAATCCGCTATGTGGTAGGAAAATCTTAGTGGTTGATGACAACAGAGTGAACCGCAGAGTTGCTGCAGGTGCACTGAAGAAGTTTGGAGCTGATGTAGAGTGTGCAGACAGTGGCAAAGCTGCTCTGGAATTGCTTAAAGTACCACATGATTTTGATGCATGCTTCATGGACATTCAAATGCCAGAAATGGATGGGTATGTTAAAAGAGTTGCTTTATGTATTTTCCATTGGGAAAGTATAAATGTCAAACAAGTAGGTGTAGCTGTTAAATTTCTGGGTGGTAAATTAAATGGAGTGGGTTATACTGATCCTGCTACAGCGAAAATTCATGGTAGACTGGAGATTACATAAATAATGCATCGTTATATCAGTTGCTTCTCAGTCTGATAGAGATACTTCTTTGGTGACTGCTTGACATTTGAAAACATTAGCAGATGTGCTTTGGATATTGTCTACATGAAAACGACTTCCTTAATCATAACTAATGTGTGTGTACCATTTCAGGTTTGAGGCAACCCGTAGAATCAGGCAGATGGAGAGCCTGGCAAATGAGCAGATAGATATTCAGTCCACATCTGAAGGAGCTGCTAGAAAGAGAGAGTGGCATGTACCAATATTAGCCATGACAGCTGACGTCATACATGCCACATATGAGGAATGCTTGAAAAGTGGCATGGATGGATATGTTTCTAAACCTTTTGAGGAAGAAAATTTGTGTCAAGCCGTTTCCAAGTTCTTCAACGCTAAACCCATGTCGGATTCATAAGTGAATGCCCTTTCCCAAATCTGGAGTGGAGAGTTTTCGTGGGTTGATCAGTACCAGCAATTTTCAGTCATCTGCTGGTTTATTTTGCTCTCCGGCGGATAATTGATGATGGTTTCCTACGTTAAAAATGAGTATTTATCAGTAACAGGTTGGGGAAATCATTACCGATCAACTTTTAACTTGACTTAGGACGTGAGAAAAATGTATACTACTGATAGCGACTCCATCTCACTCTTCTGTATAGTTTCTTACAATGGGGAGGGAACTGAAGTGTCTAAATCGTCTTTTAAGTTTTATAATCTATTGTACTTTCTTGCTGAAGAGGTCTCTATGCCCTGTAATTTATGTATGTCATAATATTTAATTGTCTAACATTTCATTTCGAGAAGAAAGTAGCTATTAATATATAGAGTTCGCTAGCAATGTTATAATTTTATTTGTATTTATACTTTCAGAGTTTTCAATAAACATCAAACTTGAAACGCATAATTTAAGACTTTCTGAAAGTGTCAAGTCCTCAAAAATCCAAATGTGAGCACCTTGATTCTATTTTAAGGTTCATGGAAACTTTCAAATGGGATGATTATTGTATCTTTGCCCTCTTCCCCTTCCCAAACTCTGGTTCATCACTTCTTATAAATGAGAGTTCTCTTCTAACCCATCAAGTTGAAGGCGTTATTTTCTTGATGATCTTTTATGGACTTTACGTTCAAGGTAACACAAGCTTAAAATGTTTCATTGGATAGAAAAATCCTTAAAATGTTTTATGTTTGTGCCACCTTAAATATACTAAGATTCTAGGGATGTTCTTTCAGGATTTAACACCGTTGAATCAAGGGTGTTGATATGGTTGATCTTAATCTTCCTAGAGTTTTATATAAGTTTGGTCTCTCATTTTCTAATCTAAAGGAGAATTATGTAAGTTAAAGTCTGAATATTTTATACAGAGTTCACTTGTAACATATATTCCTTTAGGTGATAAGGGTATAAGCATTACAATTAATCAAATTCAGGTCAACGACTATTGTTTAACAAAGTAATCTCACTTAATAACATCATTCGTCTTCTTCTGGTGTCCAAATACCTAGCTAACAAGTTGGTCTCTGATGATTTCGATTATGAATTGGTAGAAGGAAAGAGTCATCCTAGCCCTTTGATGGCTTTGCTTCTGATCCATAACTTTGCTCTGCTCCTGCTCCTTCCTCACCTTTCTCCATTTTCAAGAGATGGGATCTGATAATCCATCTCTCTTCCCCTAGCCTCCAGCCCCTCTAATCTCTAGTTTTCCTTTTCATTTTTCCTGCAAGCCAGAATCTCTTTTGTTCCAACTCTCAACACTTTTTCAATCTTCTGCTTAGCTCCCTGCTTTCTTCTTCCTCTTCCCCTCAAGACACAAACACTTACTTCAGCCTCTTCACAAACAACTGTTGTCTCTCCTCTTCTTTCCAAAAATCCTCTGCTCTCTCTCTGAACCCCTCTTTAGTTGCTAAGGGCATTTCTATCTTTCCTAGGAGTCTGTCTTGACTGTTTTTTTTTCCTCTTTTGGTAACCACTTTTTGAAATCTTCTTCCTGTCTCTACACTGCATTCCTCTCCCTTGTCTGTCAGTTATGCCTGCTCCTGAACCTCCTGCCTTTTGTGCAAACTCTCACTCTGAGTTTTCCTTATTACCCTCTAACATCTTGGCTTTAAGAAGAGCTGAAAACAAGTAATAGCAGTGGAAGGAGATAAAACACTCCATTGTTTCCCCCCAAGGAAGAGCAAGGTCGAGTTATTGTTTTGCCAGCTCTGGAAGTCCTTCAAGAAGGAGCTCAATCATGGGAGGCTTCACTAGTGTGGTCTTATTGGAGGAAAGACCCCTATTTTTGGTGTTGCAAAAGTGGCCAAATATTACTTGGAAGAACAAAGGCCTGTTAGAGGTACTATTAGTTAAAAATATTTAGTGTTATTTACCTTTTCCTTCAAAGCTCAGGCCCTTAAAGTCCTGGAAGAAGGACCTTGGCATGTGATGAACCTTCCATTGTTTCTCCAAAGTTGACAGCCAGGGTTTCAACCTGAAATAGAAAAGTTAAAAGTCAGTTCTTCTGTGGGTTAACTTGTATAATATTCTATTGGAATATTGGACTACCAAGGATTTCAGTATGATTGCAAGTTATTTGAGACAACCTCTTTGTATGGATGAAAATACAGCAAAAAGGAAAAGATTAGGCTATGCACGGCTATGTATTACTATAGACATCTCTAAGGATCTACCAGACCAAATTTCAATTATGAGGTTAGGGTTGAATGAAACATTGTATGAAGATACTATCATAGTGAACTACCATTGGAAGCCTTCTTTGAAACTACATCAAGATGAAACTAATGAGTCTAGATCAAGATGAGAAGGATGAGAATGATGAGCAGGTATTATGTCAAAATGTGTCCCAGAAAGAACTAGTCATAAGGGATTAAAACCAAGTGGATAAGGTTGGAAATGATAAGCTGAAACCAAGTCACAAGGTGTCTAAAGTTATTTCAGGTTCAACACTACCAAATTTAAATGTGGAAATCTAGATTAGGCAGAAAGTGGAGATATGCACAACTAAAGAAGATTCTAAGGAAAGCATGCCAACTACGTATGTGGGGGAAAAAGGTGATGATATAGAGGCAACCTCCTCCCCTTCAACATCGAGCAATGCTAAAGGAAAGGAGTCTGTAGAATAGTTTACTAGTGTCAAACAAAGGAAAGGTACCAGGAGCAAAGGTCAAAGTTCCAAAGCCATTCCTTTATGATTTTAGTTTGGAATATTAAGGGCTTTAATTGCCCTAAAAAGCTTTTGATCCTAAAGGATTTTTTGGCTAAAGGAAAATTTTCAATTTTTTCTATTTTGGAAACAAAAATCAGAATGGAGAATCTCAAGTTTCTTAATAAGTTAGGTAATAAGTGACGGTTTCTCTCTAATCATTAAGCTCATGCTTATTGTAGAATTATTGTTGGTTTTGATCCTCAAATAGTTGACATTGAGGTGTTAGAAAT
>JAOTAW010000001.1:6781482-6791853 GCA_025629945.1 Erythroxylum savannarum | reverse complement strand
GAGTTGTGGCTAAACTTAGGGTTTTTCGTGAGGGTTAAGGAATTTAGGAACCCGCTTATGTTTTTGTACCTCGTTTTTGAATCGACCGTTGGGCTTTGGGAACGGGGCCCAACAGTTTCTGTATAATCCACTCCTTCAATTTGTGAGTAGCCTTTTGCAACTAAACGGGCTTTGAAACGCTCTATGGTACAATCAGCTTTGTAATTAATTTTGTAAACCCATTTTGAATCAATGGCTCGTTTCCTTTGAGGAAGTTGTTCAAGTGTCCATGTGTGATTTGCTTCAAGTGCTGCAATTTTAGCGCATATTGCCTCTTGCCAACGAGAATCTTTAAAAGCCTATGAAAAAGTAAAAGGCTCATCTATGGATGAGATGACCTCTAAAAAGGCTTGATGTGAAGATGAAAACCAAGTATACGAAATGACCGATGAAAGAGGATGAGCAATAGCTATGTTAGCAGATGCAGATGGGGCTAAGGATGCTGGAATGTTGTAGGAAAAACAATGAAGTTTAGTGGAAATTTGACGTGTGCGTTTGGGTCTAGCTTGAGATATAGATTGAGTGATGTTTGGGGAAGCAGGGTCATTCTCAATTGTGGAAGGGCTATGATTAGTAGAATTAGGCAAAGATGTTGGTTTGTTTGTAGGCTCAGTTTCAATCTCATGTTCATACAAGGTTAAAGGTAGCACTAGATTGGGTGTTTGAGACATCGGATCAGTTGTAAAGGGAAATATATGCTAACGGAAAATGACATCTCAAGAGATAAAACTTTTAGCTGTATCTAAATTATATAATTTATAACCCTTTTGACCATATGGGTAACCAATAGAAATGCAGGGTGATCCACGAGAAGCAAACTTGTCACGACCTAAGGAATGATTATGAGCATAACACAATGGACCAAAGACGCGGAGATGATCATATTTGGGAGTCTTACCTATTAGGATCTCATATGGTGTCTTACCTAATAAAATTGATGTAGGCGTGATGTTGATCAAGTAAGCTGCAGTAAGAACACATTCCCCCCAAAAACGGAGTGGGAGATTGACTTCGAATCTCAAGGCACTAGCCACTTCAAGGATATGTCGGTGCTTTCGCTCAACAATTCCATTTTGCTGAGGTGTATGGGCACAGGAAGTTTGCAACTCAATACCATTTGCGAAACAAAATTCTTTGAAATCATTAGAAGTAAATTCACCACCATTATCGCTGCGTATCTTTTGAACATCTAGAGAAAATTGAGTCCTTATCGTACGGCAAAACAAGATTAAATATTTATATGTTTCAGATTTGTAATGCATAAGATAAACACGTTAGCGTATCTTTTGAACATCTAGAGAAAACTGAGTCCTTACCATACGGCAAAACAAGATTAAATATTTATATGTTTCAGATTTGTAACGCATAAGATAAACCCAAGTGCAACGTGAAAAATCATCAACAATAGTAAGGAAATAATGTGAACCATTTAAAGAAGAAGTAGCATAAGGTCCCCAAATATCGCAATGTATTAGTGAAAAACAACAAGTGCTTTTATTGGTGCTAGGATAAAAGGGTAATCTAGTTTGTTTACATTTATGACAGATATCACAAACAAATTCAGATGAGGGAGTAACATCTATATTAGAAATTTGATTTATTCTAGGAAGCGAGGCATGTCCTAGACGCTTATGCCAAAGATTGGCATTTGAAACTTGAGAAAAAAAACAACAGATTGTTGATGGAAATTGCATTGATAAACTCCATCTTGCAATTTACCCAATCTAATCAGCTTCCTCGTTTTGAGGTCCTGAAAAAACACAAAAGTCAGTAAGGAAAATAATAGCACAATTGAGGTCTTTGGTGATTTTTCCAACTGACAATAGATTGCATTTAAAATCTGGTATGCATAAGACATTTGAAAGTTTAAGATCAGATGATAAGGTAGCGTTTCCCACATGAGTAATAGGTAAGGCATTACCATTTAGTATGCTAACGGTAGAATGATATTGTATGCGATTTGCATCATCTAGCATATCTTCTGATCCAACCATATGATCAGAAGCAACACTATCAATTATCCATGTATTGGAGTTGAAATTTTGCTTACCGGCACAATTGGACAAGTTCAAGGAGTTGCTGTCTAAGAGCTGCATTAATTGATTGTATTGATTTGTAGAAAGGCCGAATATAGGTGAAGGGCCATCAGTACTTGCTGAAGGAGTAGCTGCATGTGCCAAAAATGGTCGATTTGTTAAAGTAGAAGGATTATCATTGTTTGCTGCAGTGGTCATTGTAGTGGCCGCATGAGCTGTAAGAAACCGATTGCTTGATGTAAGTCTGGTTTTGTTTGGATTATTTCCACGTTTGTGCTTCCAATTAGAGGGATATCCAATTAGGTGAAAACATTCTTCTCTGGTGTGCCCATGATTATTGCAATGTTGACACTTTTTCTGTGAACGACTAGAGTTAAAAACTCTAGGATAATTAGGATCTGCTTTGACAGAAAGGGCAGTAGCTTCCAAGGATGGAATGCGAGTTATGGCCAAGGATTGTTGTTTTTCTTCATGAATTACCATAGCATATACTTTGCTCAATGATGGGAGAGGTTCAAAATTTAGGATTTGAGAGCGTACCATTTTGAAATTGTCATTCAATCCAAGAAGAAATTGGTGCACCTTCTCTTGTTCTCGGGCAGCCGCAAAATCCTTTCCAGCACCACAAGAACAACGTGGAATTGTGTCAAAAATCTGCAGTTCATCCCACAAGGCCTTGAACCTATTATAGTATGCAACAACTGACTTGTTGTCTTGTTGAAGCATGTATAGATCCTTCTTGAGTTGATGTACACGAGTGGCGTTCCCTTGTGAGAAGCGTTCTTCTAGATCTAGCCATAATTCACGAGCTGTCTCAGCATAAGCTACACTGTCATGAAGATCACGAGAGAGTGCATTAAAAATCCATGAAATAACCATTGAGTTGCACTTGGTCCATGCCAAGTAGTCAACAGAGGTTGAGTCTGGTTTGTTGAGAGAGCCATCAACAAAGGCAATCTTATTTTTAGCATGGAGAGCATTCTGCATTGCTCTCCTTCAGGTGGGATAATTGTCTCCATTTAGAACACATGTGACAAACACAGTTCTAGGATGATCAGAAGGATGCAGGTAATACTGGGAGTTTGAATCATGAAATTGTAATTGAGAGTCTCCTCTCGTAGATTGATTTGATGATGTATTGGTGCTACTGGCCTCTGCCATGGTACTCTGATACCATGAAAAATATACTGACTAGAAGAAAAGGCTCGCTGATTGTATTGAAATCAAACACTTAAAAAGGGTACAATAGCTGTTATGTTATTCCTATACAAGGATTAGGGAGAAAAGTTAGGAATATATAGTCGTTGGTCCTATACATAATTGATAGAGATAAATCGATAATAGATAGATATGGGGAGATAAAAAAGGAATATACATCAATTATGATAAACGGTAATATCCTTTGTAACATTCTAGTAATGTTTAAGTTGGCACTTATGGTGCCGAATTTGGAGGATAGTTCTCCAAGCTCCATACAGCTTATCTGCTACAGGTTTCGTCGCCCCAGCCTCCTAATTGCCATTCATGGTTATCCTATTATTAACGTTCAGCACATTTCTAGAGAGAGTAGGAAAATCCTCTTAGGACAGGAGAGCTTCCCCCAGGGCAAGGCCATCAGGTTCACCCTTGTCCATATCTCGAATGTGGCCTGAGAAGGCCTGTCGGCAAGGCAGAAACCTCCCTTTGCAGGTATCTGTCCAAAAAACCAAACGGAGGGAAGAAGAAAGGCAGAACACAGGAAAAAGGAATTCCAAATGTGAAAAGGGTGAGGGGAAAAAAAGGTAATCTGGGTAGAGAGAAGTTTACTCGTATTCATATTTAATTTGTGTAAAAAAATTTGTTACTTACTTACATGCCCAACAAATTTCTAGTAATTGTGAGTACCCTTTAAATAATTCAAAATTATTATATTATAATTTAAAGTTAAAATTAAAATTTCAATAAAAGTAATTGTATAACAAAATTACTAAAAGAAGTATATCACTTACTATAATTAAGATACTTATAAATATGAATACTAATTAATATAATCATTGACAACCTAAATTATTCACTATTATTAAGAAGATTAAAACAATAATTTAATTGTGAGTCATAATACTTATAATATAACTAAAGTTTTTAAGTATTTTTTAAAATTTAGTGGTTATAATTTTACTATTTTATCTTTATATTTTTCTTACAACTAGAATTTGAAAGATTTTTATCTCTTTTTTAATTTTAAATTATTATAAGTCGAATAAGTGCAGGCTAAATGAGAAAATTATAGGAAAAATTGAAATATAATTTTAAAAATTAAATTTATGGAAATAATTCTGGTATAGGTGGAGTTGATGACTATGTATTACCCTATCTTACCCATACCTGTAATGAATAGGGTCAAGTTTATTCATACCTAAAAGTTGGAAGAAATCGACTAAGGGGTAACAAAGTCTAATGTGCCAAATCTTTTGGGAATTGGGATCTTTTCATTTTTATGTCAAATCTTTTAAAAATTTCAATTAAGTGACTAATCTTTTAAAACTCTTATAACTCGATTCAAAAATTTAGGTTTGTTAGTTTTTTACTGATGTCGCTAACAAAACCACCTTTGATAATGACATCTAGACATCCTATGTAAAAAATTGATGGGCATGTAAACATCCCCGTGGACTAACACAACATATGATCCAACATTTAACCCATACCCTATAACCTGTACTCATAACCCACCCACTTTATTTCATAGTAACTTGCACCATAAACTTCATCTCTCATCTATCATTTTATCCATTTTCTCATCTTTAAAATAGCCCTCCTCGTTGCCGCATGGAACTAGAAATCAGTGTTTTAAAAATCGGATCGAACCGGTCAGTCGAATCAAAGAACCGGTGAACCGGAGCATGAAACGGTCCGATTTAGCCCGTATTTTTTGTGAGTAATTGACCCGTTCATTTTACGATCGGACCGGTAAAAATCGTTGAACCGGTGAAAGAAAGAACTGGCTAGTCTATTTAAATTCCTTGATTTTGATGATTTCAACTTGAATAAATATTATGATTAATGATCTTTTTTTAATCTTTTTTTAATCTTTTTGATGAAATATGACTAGTGAGTTTTGTTATCTTATTTTGTGTTGTGTTTGGTGAATTTTTTTAAAAAATTGTATATTTTGAAGTTTAAAGGTTTAAGTTTACATTAGATAAATAAATAATTAAATAATATGTTTAAAAATTATCTTATATATATAATGTATAAAATAAAAAATTATATATTTATTAATCACCGGTTCAACCACGGTTGAATTCCGGTTGAACCATTAACCCTTGAATCAGTTGCTTCTCCGGTTCAATCACCGGTCCGATTTTTTAAACATTAGTACTAACTTCCAAGGTTTCATGACAAAGAAAGATGTGCCTCTGATGGCGTAGGGTCTTGGTTTATATTTTTGTCTAGAGATACTTCAATAGTTCGATATGGGGATTTTTGTGATTGAATAATTAGATTTAATTTATTATTATTTTATTATATAAAAATAAATATTGGTGTATTATTTATTTATTTATTTATTTATAATTTTTACTTCTTATTTATTATATTTCAATTTATATTTATAGCTTCAAACTTTAATTATTTTCTTTTGACATATCAGATCCGTTTTTAAAACATCTATTTTCAATGCAAAAGTTTCGATACATAATTAACCTTCTTTTAAACCTTCTTATCAATTGAAATGGTGGTCCTAGTTTTGATACTACTTAGATTAAAGACGTAGCCTAGCCATATGATTCGGTCATTGTTTGACTTGCATGTAAAATTCCTTTCAACTTGGAAAGATGATGGAAGATGAAGAAGGTTCACACTGAAACCTAAGTATAACATCAAACTCAATTTAAATAATGTCAACTATTATTATTAATCCTCCACGCTGACTTGTATATTAAAATTAAACATTTATTATATTAAAATATTAAGTTATTATTATTCTCAGTTTAAATGATTAATAAATTAAATACTATTAGAAATTTGTGATTTTTTATACGTCATCGAACTTGTCTTTCGGTTGAGTTTACCATTTATCTCTTTCATACAATAGGATGAGGACAGGCATACACAAAATATCTATCTTAATAGAAAGGTGACGTGGATGTTCACCGGTGGTTTGTTGGGTGGCTAGATATTTTCAGTTATCATGTTCGACACGAGTTTGCCACTTGACCGACGTGCATTCCGCCCCTATTCTTCACCCTTTTGCTTTCTTTAAACTACTAGATTGCCATTGTTCCTTCGGTACCGACTACGTAGACAAGTGTGTTACATTATCAAAAAACTATTACAGCTAAAATGTTAACAAAGGTGAATATTATTTCTCTAAACTGGCTCGTTTAAGTAAAGGAGTAGTATTTTATTCAATGATTTAAACCAAAGGAAGATATAAAACAGCCAATTTTGGGGGCAGGCATTATCGTAATATGGAAGAGAAGAGAGGCAAATATCATACCATGACAAAAACCACACTAGCAAAGTCCAACAACCATTTCTTTCTGACCTCACACAACGATGCAATACTACTCTGTTTGAGTTAGACTCGGACCCAAAATCTGATGCCAAACATGGAAGAAGAAGATGTAGAACGATTGAGAGAAGGTGATGGGGAGAACCATCACAGCTCAGGCAAAAGGCTGAAATGCTCAAAATATAATGAAGAATCCATTGTTGAAGGTGAAGGTGAAGAAGAAGAAGAAGAGAGAAGCGAGGATTCAATGGACGAACAGAGAGGATCAGGTGTGTTCTTCTACCCCACGACACCTACTTCCTTCGTCGTCTCGGATGCTCTGGACCCCGACTTTCCTATCATTTACGTTAACAAGGTCTTCGAGACCACCACTGGCTACCGCGCTCACGAGGTCCTCGGTCGAAACTGGTACTTCTTTCCTTCTTTTTGTTGGAAGTGATAGGGTTTTCTTATGTTGATGGGTTCTTTACTTTCTGATTGTTGATTTCCTAGCTTCACTCTCTGATTCTGCTGCTGGCACAGTAAATTAATTATGGATATGGCAAAATATTTTGGATTTGCATGCTTTGTTTTGGATCTCTTACAAACTCCTATATGGAAAGGAAAGCACCAACAGGTTAAAAAAATTGTTAGGCGTAAAGCTTTAAACTAAGAAGGAAATTCTTGAATTCTGTGTTTGGTTTACATCATCGCAGTGAATTAATTGAACAATTAAAATGTTCAAAAGGAAGACGTTTTTCAGTCACTTCAAAATGGGAGCCTTTTTTTGTTATTATTATTCTTCTGTTCATGGATGAGAACCGTAACATGCATCAAGTAGCTAGATCATTGAGATGGTTGAGTTACTTGCGCTGATAAAGCTATCTAAATAATGCCATTTTCAATTTTTCACTGCCTGAGTTAAGCTGCTGTGAACTGAGGGAAAAAATCTTCCATATCCTTGAAATGACACGAGAACTAATTGGCAGCTTTCTTAGGTAAGTTTTGGTTTATAGCGGGAGGAAGCTAGAAAAGAGAGTTCTTGACAAGCTTGATGTTCATAAACCCATGATCGAAGTGCTTCACCCTGGAACTTGTGACTTTTGTTTAGATAGTTACATAATGGAAAAACACATATTTAAGATCGGAAGAAAGCTTTAGTACAACCCTTGAGTCTTAGAACTGCTAGATTATGGTGTGTTGTGTTAGTTTTAAGGTACAAATAAGAGCCGCATCTTCGAAGTCGAGGTTCATTGATTAGGCTGCACATTTGGCTTTCAATAGTCTGTCTCCTTGCTCTTTACATTTAGCTTGTAAATTTATTGCCTAGTTTTGTTGAAGAACGTTGTAGCAGCAGCAGTATTATGAGATGCAGGAGCATCCAAGATAAAGCTGATTGGCGGTGGATTCTGTCATGGCTACTCGGAAAGATAGAGAAGAAAGAAAGTATATGATGGATAAGAGGAATTTGATGAAGAAAATAGAATCAAATGAAGAGACTAACATTATAGAATTAGGGTTTCAGGAAAGAACCAGAAGCTTTGATACCATGTCAAGAAATCCGGACAAAATTCTCATTTATACTAGTGGTCTATGTACATGGGCATATATATTAACCAGACAGCCCCCACAAATGGGAGGTTAATCTCTATCAATATTTACCTTCCTAACCAGTATATACAGTTCATCAGAATCCCTAAAGATCAGGAACTAATCCCTAAAGTTTAGGGATTTCAGCAAATCCTTTATAATCACAAGATCATCTACACCAAACGCATCATTTGACAAGTTGTCACCTAATGAGACAGTTGTTTTTCTTAAGTAGAATTGACTAAACTGGAATTCTATGCCATATATATAGCATCTAATTACATACTTAGGTACTATTGTGAAATGCTTAAGTGCATCGATGTAATAATCCTTTCTTCAATTCTACTTGGTATCAAAGCTCTTGCATACTTTCTACCAGCTGTTAGTGCTAAAAGACAGCCTTCAGTGCCATTTTTACCTTAATAATCCTCCAGCAGCCTTCAAGTGCTGGAAAAGAAGGCATCTCATGCTGAAAATCTCACTGACCTACTGTTGTTAGTTGTCATTAACCTTTCTTTTTATGTAGTGCTGCCTGTTATTGACACCACTGAAGGCTCTGTGCTCGTTTTCATTGTGTCTCGCATCAAATCCATAGAGACGTATTTAAATTTGGTTAAACCTAGGCCGGGTTTAAGTATTTGGTCAAATTATCATCAAACTATGATCAAATTCAGGAAACTCTTGCAACTATGGTCATACTTTAGTCAATTAATTGGTTAAATCACTTGCGTAGGTCTTTTATTTCCATCATTGATGCATGTTGATTGCATTACTACTGGAAGTGTCACCACCAATTGCTACTTTAGTATATGTTTATAGCTTGCCAATAACTTTGACAACACCACAGACCTCCACTTTGTTGTACTTTCAACTCTGTAGACTACTCCAAAGTGCCGAGCCTTTCAAAAATAAAAAAATAAAAAAGAATCTTTTGAGTATGAAATGACCTTACTACTGGAGAAATTAAACAATTATGTTGATCCTAAATGCCTTGTCTAAGTTTCCTAATTCCCATTAATTGTCTCAAATGGTATTATTTCTTTTTTCCATGTCCTTATTGACTCAAAATTGATTCCAGTCTAGATCTTAGGTTATTGATTCAGATGCAATGAATCATATGAAATTTAAACCTTATAAGTTATATCGTGTATAACGAGATTTGGTCATAATAAAATTTACCTAAATGATGGTTTAGTCCTTTTTTGGCTATCCAAGGGAGCATTTGCCCCATACCTTCTCTTCTTTTACACAATGTTTTGCGTCTGCTAAACCAGCCTTACACATTTCTTTGCCAGAGTTGAACCATCAGTCATGAAATCCTGTGCCAAACCAGCCTCAAGATGAAGCACAATACCACACAACAGAATTAGCTAGTGTCCTTTGTAAACAGAGGTTTCGATACATAGAAATACTCTGCTAATCATGTTTGTTGGACTTTTTTGGGGTGAAATTTATCTGTCAGCCTTTCTTGTAAATTTTTTTCCCTTTTGATACAATTTCTGTTCCTTTGGTTTTCTTCTTCTGATGTCCCTAGTAAACCAAGTTCCTTACATAAAGTATGCCACTGATCATTTTATTGGATTGTTTTGTCTGTCAGGCCTTTCTTGGAATTGTTCCCCGTTTTAATACCATTGTTATTCCTTAGATTTTATGCTAACCTAATGAGTCCTTTCCAAGGATTTGGATCCTCACTATATAATGTTTGGTATGAGGCCGGCAAGAAACTCAAATATTCTTCTTTTCCCACAAATTCATGTAAATTTTTTTACGGTTTTCTTATTTCTCACTTGGATGCACCACTAGTGGTTGAGTTCAAGCCATTATCATTTGATTTGATTGTAGGATTCTGCGACTGACAAGTTGTTGAAATTTTAGTTTTCAACTCAGAGACTATATCCTTGTTTCTTTGACTAGGTTTGACCGAGAGTTTCGTAAGATTTCCTTTGCAATAGTGAGAAACATGAGATTTTTATTAATCTATAGTTGCATTGATATCCACATCTAGGACATAATCATATCCTTCTCATCCAAGCTTGAAACACTAGATCATCTGGTTTTGGCCTTCCAAGTGCCTCGGTTTCTCCTGCCTTTGAAGATATTTCTCACCATTTGAGACAACTGTAGGTTATTCTTTCCACCTAACCAACTTGATATTATCATATTTGGTAGGTCACCAGAGATTCTACATGTGGATGAGACCGTAAGTGGACTAGGTGACCATAATAGTACTTG
>JAOTAW010000001.1:6740512-6751485 GCA_025629945.1 Erythroxylum savannarum | reverse complement strand
TACTGTAAAGAAGGATATTTAAAGAATGACATTAAAATTTTTATCAATTAGTAATTTAGACAGAGAAGTAATTTTGGTTTAAAATAATTTAAGAATGTATTAAGGAGTGATTTTTAAAATTTAAAAAGTGTATTTAAAGAAGGACACTAACAAAGTTATTAATTAGTAATCTAGTATAGATAAGTAATTTTATTTAGGATAATTTAAGAATGTGTTAAATAGTGATACTTAAAATTTTAAAAAGTATATTTAAAAAAGGACACTAGAAAAAGTTATTAATTAGTAATTTAGTATAGATAAGTAATTTTGTTTAGGATAATTTAAGAATGTGTTAAAAAGTGATATTCAAAATTTTAAAAGGTATATTTAGCGAGGGACACTTAAATGCTTCCAAGCTCATTATCTACTTCATGGCAAGTCAAAAATCACCATTTATCTTAAATACATCCATCACATATAAAAACAAATCTAAAAGCCTAAGCTATTAAAACTTACTACTTTCTCCTTCAATCTTTTGGGGTAATTGGTGAACACTTAGGCTTGATCAAGATCTCTTCAAATCTAACTCAAAACCCATGAAAAATGGCTGCACTCATCTTCCTCTCAAGCTTGGCCATAAGTCACCCTTTGTCTTCTTCTCTCCCTTTCTGTTTTTTTAACACTCGTGACTATGGTACAAAATGAAGCAACTTTTTCTTACTTTTGGCTTTTTATATTCTTTAATGCTTTACACATGTCACTTTCCTATTAGTCCACTCTAATGACTCATTAATTCATTAACTTTTATACAAAAATACAAAATTGCCCTTTAATGATTCACTAGCTAATTGAATTACATTCCTAAAATACTCCGTAACCCTCTTATTATCAAATTGACCATGAAATATTCTAATCAGAGTCAATATTTATGAATTGGATGCTTTAAAAAAATTCGAATGGGTTTAAAATCATTACAACCATAAGTTTTCCAAAAAGGGCATTTTAGTCTTAAACTTTTAGAACTCTGAAATGTATCTGATTGGACTTATTTTCAATCTACTTCAGTATCATTAAACTCTAATGATATTTTAAGATTAGGTCCCCCAAAATTACTATTCACCCAGATTTACTATTCATCCAAAAATACTATTCACTAAAAATAAAATTTTATATTCAATGAAATGAAAGGTTTGAGGTTTTACAGGGACTTGCAATCACGCTCATCAATTTTATTACAATTAACTTAATAATGAATAATTCGAAAAAAAATTAAATAAGATGTTGATTAAGATGATTTATTATGAGCTTGATTATAGTTGTGATATGATTTTTTTTTGGCAAATATGTATAAGTTTTGATAATTAAGTTTATTTTAGGGAAAAGATGTTTTAATCTTAGTAGCAAATTGGTCTTGTATAAAGGGCCTAACTTACTCAAATTTTCAAACCATAAAGAAGCATTTTTTTTCATTTACCCAATTCAGCAAATGATGGTAGGTGAAACAACTCCCTCAACTTGAGCAATTGTCAATAAACCAAAAGGCAATAGATTTAATACATACCTGTCAAAAACTTTTGCCTTCTAAGAAGTAGATATGTATCCATTTAACTTATAGGGCCTCTATATTAGTTAAAATTCTCCATATTCTTCTTGATACATGACTTTGGTAATTAATGAAATTAGGAGAATATCAAGGCGTCCTTCATTCTTTGGCAACAGACTTCTATATATTTGACTGTAGCAGATGAATTTTTGTTAATGTAACATGAACATAAAAAAAATACAACATCTTCATAATGATTTTCATCAAACCTTTTGAGAGGAAAGTGTGAGAGGACCAGTAGATATATAGGGAATTAAGGATGGAGTTAATAATTTATAACCTACCTGTAAAAAAGGAGACCTGTTTCACTAGTTACAAATTAATTTTTGAATTTTCTTTGGTAGTGGTGAGCATTCCTTAAAAGATATTCTTTTAGTAGTGACTGAAAATATAAGGTTAGTAAAAGGAGGATCCTTGAGTTGGAGGTTGGTAACAAAAGAAAACCATCTGACAAGGTGTTTTTCTCTTATAGATACTATCAAATGGTTTTTTTTTAATCTCTATTTATAACTAAACTATAGAGAGTATAAAGGTGTGTAAGGCAGACATAAGTGTGCATACTAATTTATCCTCAGCCCTTGAAGCAAATCATCAATAAATGCAAGGTTGAAAAGTCTTAACTTCTTGCATTTAAAGTTGAACCTAAATTTGGTAGCCTACTTGATGTTATGGTCAATCTACCTAGCAAGGAATTCCATATAAAGAATGAAGTGATAAGGAGAGATAGGGTCCCTTTGTCTTAGTCTTTTGCATTATTAGAATTTATTGGAAGGTTCTCTATTAACCAAAATTCCAGATGAAGTAGTGTGAATACATTGATCAATCCAAGTGATAAATACTTTTGGAAAGATAAAAACCTCTAGGATGAGCATAACAAAGTTCTAATTTATTGAATCAAAATCCTTATAGAAGTCTGTTTTAATTGCACAATTCTTATTGGAGCTTTTGCTGCTATAACTTTTATATAATTCTTGGAGAATAGTATATTGTCACTAATCAACCTACCTTTAATAAAAGCCTATAAAACTCATTAATAAGAGGTTTTATGATGAGCTTGAATCTATAAGCAAGGAGTTTCATAATGATCTTATAATGAGTGTTATAATAAGAGATAAGTTTGAAGTTTTTGAAGGAGCTAGGATCATGAATCTTGAGAATAAGGCAAATTTAGGTTTTATTTATCTCTCTTAACATGTTTCATTATTAAAAAAAATTCCAAAATAGCATCAATTTACTACTTTATTAATGAGACGTCAATATTTTTGAAATTGGACCATTTAGGCCTGGAGATTTACTATGATTATGCTTAAAGACAACTCGCTCAACATCTCACCATTGAAAGGTTTACGAAGAGACTCTACAAATTCATCTATGATTTTATCAATGATAAAAGATTTAAGTAACTATATAGAAGAATTACCACTAGCTAGAGAACCTAGAGGCTTAAGAAATGATCATATGCTTCTTGTTTGATCTCATTTTTATATTGAGCTAATTCATCATTATGTTTAAATAAGGAAGTGATCCTATTGATGTTCCTTCTAGTAGTGATGAATTTACAGAAGAATTTGAAATTTTTTCTCCTTATTTGAATCATTAAATCCTTGAATTATGTCCAAGTAAGGAGTTATATATCTCCAAGGCTTTTGTATAAACGAACAAGGTAGCTTTCTATTCAATTTTTTAATAGGATCACTAAGATATAGATAAAGTTCTTCCTAAACATTCTTGGATCTAAATTTTACAAAGGTTATATCCATTTGGGTATTATAGAACTTATTATGGTTTAGTAGTTTGAACTCTTGTTTCACTATTTTTAACTTCCTCTTATAGATAGGGGCTTTGTGACGTTGAAAAGTTGAAGAAAGACCCATAAGAAGAGCCCTTCAACCCCAGTCAAGTAATTACTAAAACAAAAGGTGCTCTTCTTGGCTGCTTAAGGGAGAAATTCTAAATGATAATAGGATAGTGATTAAAAAGTGGAGGGTTATTGAAACTTTTTTCAACCAAACCTCATTGATAAGAATTTTATCAAAGTTTCCTCCAAATATGCCCATTTCCATATTGTTTATTATTCTGAGTAAAGAAATTTCCCACAAACTTTATGTCTATAACCTCAACGTGATTCATATAATCCCTGAATTATTCATTAAAGTTCCTTAAATAAATGTTCTCTTTGGCTTCTTAGTAATGGAGTGTATAATTGTAATATCCAATAATTAACCAATGAGAATTAGTATAGGAATGAATGGTATTTTTTTCCCCATAAAATATTCCTTTGGCTTGATTAGAGGCATAGACAAAAGTTACCAAGAACTTAACCTTTTATTATATTAGAGTAATTGAGATGGATGAATTGATCTAAAGACTCTAATTAAGAAAATTCAATCCTATTTAAGTCATAAGCAATGACTGTATGAACGTTATAATTGAAATGACGGTTAGTAATAAAGGTCTAGTAGGTCTAGTAATTCTCTAAAACTAGCAACTTTTGTCACATTTTAACCTTAAGCTTTGTGTTTAAAAGGCCTATTAACAAAGGCTTTATTTCTAGAAGATAGTCTCTTAGTACCTGTTGTTTTTAAGGTAATTAATTCCTCTAACATTCTAGGAAAGGATGGACCTTAGGAAAAGGGTAAGGCTTTTTGAGCCTTTAGCTTTGGTTTTTCTTCCAAATCTTTTTCAATTGCAATTTAAATTCCTCTAACAATTCGCTCATTTTGAGCTTGGTCCTTTGAATCATTAAGAGATGAATAATTGTATGAGGAGTTTAGGGAGGAGATATTCAACTTATCTTTAGTAACTGTAATTGGATTTTTAAGAATATGCAAGAAACGCTCCTAGACTTTAATTATAGAAGGAACATTCAACAAAGCTTTTCTCAACATTCTTCAACATCACTAATATTTGGTTAAGTTTAGAGTTATGGTTAGTTAGGTTGCTCATGCACTAAGATGATGTTTCAGAAGATGCACTAGTTTATAACCCCATAAGCTTAGTGCAATCACCTCTATAAAAGATCATACATGTTGGTCACTAAAGTTTTTCTTGTTCAGCTAAACTAGGTCTTTATTGGTATGAGACCTTATCTAAATCTTCATAAAGATAGTCATTAGCATCAAGTCTAAGTAGATGGACAATTCTTGTTTCATAACATAACCTCAATTGCCTTTTAAGCATCAATGTTTGAGTGAAATATGAACAAAAAAAAAAGTTATCTTTATTTATTATAACCCTTTTAATCCTATTTCCTTCTATTGAGATAAAGCTTAAACTTTATTAGAGGGAATATAGGACATTGACCATAAAGAACCTGATAAGAGTTTAAGACCATTTACTAGTTACTTCTTTAAGTACCTCCTATGGTGGAGAAATAATAAAACATTCCTTTGAAATAAAAAGATGATAATAGTGAAGTTTATTAGGAGAGGATTCTCCTACAACTTGTTTCCAACTAAACTTGGGGTTCTTGCCATGAGAAGAACATGCCTAAATTGGTGGAGAAGGTTTGAGGAGTTTTTAGGGTGGAGAAGGAGTCTCAACATGCTTAAGCAATATAATAGAGGGTGAAAAAGGGATCTCTGGGCTAATTAGCTCAATAGTAATGGTTAAACTTAGAGAAACAACAAAGATGGAGAGGAGTTATCGGGCGAAGGTGGTGGAGAAGAAAAGGAGAGAACATTCTGAGAAAGGGGAAACTTAGTCAGGATGGTAAGAAAAGGCATGGTACAAGGGGAGGGAAGTTAACGGGTTAATTATGGAGGAAGGGTTAGCCTACTAGTGTGACAAGTTTTAAAGAACAATTTAAAAACAGTAAAAAAAAACTGACAAGAAAGAGAAAAAAATGCTTTAGATCTCCTGTACTCGTTGCCCTGTGCCCTCTGTGAATGTGAATGGTTGATAGTTTGTGGCACAGAGGGCACAGGGCAACGGGTACAGGAGATCTAAAGCCTTTTTTCTCTTATATCCATTGCCCGTTGCCCTGTGCCTTCTGTACCCGTTATCCTGTGCCTTCTGTGCCACAAACCATCTTAACCCTTCAAACTATTCAAATGGATGGTTGGGATGATTTGTGACACAGAGGGCACAAGGCAACGGGTACAGGAGATCTACTCTCGAGAAAAAAGTAATTCAATCAAGAAAATTCTTCTAATATATTGATAAATTATTATAGGTTACAAGAATTTAAAATTGAGTTAATTGTTGACAATTTAAAGGTTGAAAAATAGAGTTTGATTTAGTAAAATTTAAAGGCCAACAAGGGTATCTTATTTTGGTGTAATTATTTTCATCTTTTTGTTGTCTAAAGAAAGGGCACACAAGAGTCAATAAATTTTTTTAAAAAAATTATATGAGGTCAAAGGACTCTTTAAAATTTTGGCAATTATGTGTTTGAAGGTCTTTCTTTTTTCATTTTACTATTATGTTATTCGATGGTTTTCAACTCAACCTGTTTAGGAGACGGATCTTTCAAATAATAGGTAACAAAAATGAAAGCTCAACTTGTAGTTGTTAGAAATAAGAAATATAATCACAAAAACATACGACTGATCTGAAACAAAAAACACCCCTTCTTTGACTTTTAGTGCAAAATCTGAATGAAGATACGGATATCCTAATTTAAAAGTGCGGTGAGGCACATATTTGAACAAATTTCATTTTCCTTAAACGAAAAAGAAAAAGGTTAATTAACATAATTGGTTAAATCACCATAGAAAGGGATAGATATTCATGCACATTCCCGCCGTTGGTAGGCCACTCCTCAAAACCCCCAACCCTTTCAAAAAGATTTCTCACTTTCCTTTTATGTTATCTTTTACTATAAATCTTTTCCTGGTCTTTTTTTGCTTTCACACCCTAATTCTCTAATATTCAATCATATTGTACATGGTTTGCTCCCAATTTTTTCTTTTGCCCACAGACGCTTCGATTCTTTGCTTCTCACTTGTATAGCGCACTGAAGTCAATTACAGAGTTAAGGAAATGGTGGGAATCCATTCTTTTCGCTTGTTGATTGTTTAGTGTTAATAGTCTTTATGTTTATGTTCATTGAAGTTTGATTACCCCAATATAATTTGATTGGCAAAGAGTGATCTCACTGTGAAAAGAAGTTTTCTTTTCATGATTTTGATAATTTAATTGGATACCCTTTTTACTAATTCTTAAGATTTGTATCTAGGTGGGATGCGAATTGTATATGAAAAAGAGGGATTCGGATTGGTTGAGAACACTTCTAGAAAGCGAGTTCTTTGGTTCTTGTGCTCATCATCAAGACCTTAGAAAGAGCGAGAAAAACGTTTATTGTATAGACTGCAATATTGGGCTTTGCAGACACTGTATGAAGTCTCACTCTCTACATCGTCAGCTCCAGATCTGCAAGTATGTTTATCAAGACGTTGTACGCCTCCAAGACATGCAGAAACATCTTGACTGCTCTAAAATTCAGGTTTCTCCTTAAAATTTCTATCTCTGTTCTTTATTTTTTTGTAAAGATCACTTGCGTACTTGTGTTTGATTTGCTACATGATTGCATCGATTAAAGTTATATGTTTTTAGTTTCTTGTTCTGTAATTTATCAGTCCCAGTTTTCTTTGTTTCTTTATGTTCTAATTATCCGATGTTCTAATCTGAATGGAAAAGAGGGAAAATTTGAAAAGCGACGAGTGACTTCCCTAATCATATCAAGATTAGTATTCAATGGATCATTCACCTCCATTGCTGACTCATTATTCATTAGGATGCTTTTATCAATTTATAATAGAATTGGGGTTAACTATGCTTTTTAATTTCTCAAATTCCTAATATTGGTTTGAGACTGCATTTAATCATGTACGAGTAAAGTTTGGTATAAAACTGCATCTTTGACGGTGAATATGTACTGAAAGTGGAAATCATGCCTAGTGCCGCACACTCCGGGATCTTCTTTCATTGGTCTTTATGGAACTACGATGAATGTGTTGTTATTTACTGCATTGTGGATAGTGTATCTGAAAATAAAAATCTTCCTTTTAAAACTAATGTTTCATCTTCTCTCCCATTGAAGGACTCTCATATGTTTAGCACAAAAATTAGACCATCAAGTATCAGTCTCGAATTGTAAATCAGATTGCATAAGCAGTCTTAAGCAATTCCCCTGCAAAATTAGAAAGAAATTTATAAGTGCAAGGCCAGTGCTATAGTACTGAAATTGTTAGCTTCGATATGTAACGTATGATATCCACCCTCCCTGACATCATTTTCATCTTTCTTTTCCTGTGATTTAACTTCTCATTGACATTAGCCTTTGACATGAGGTTCTGAACGAAAGTGATTTAAATTTGCAGACATACAAGATAAATGGTGAAAAGGCTGTACATTTGAATCCTAGACCACAATCTAAGGACACAAGACCATCAACAAAAGCAAAATTTGGTGCTTCCTGTGAAGCATGTGGGAGATACCTACAAGATTTGCCTAATTGCTTCTGCTGCATTGCGTGCAAGGTAATATCAATAAAATCCCATTTACTATGCCATGTTATTCTTCAGGTCTCTTTTTTGGGTTACAATGATCGGATGGTGACCAGCCTTCTTTCTTAAGGAGTCTTCACATGATCAAAGTTCACGATAAAATAGTGAGCTCACTTTTGCTGATGTACTTGTAGGTCTCGACTGTTTCTCTGAAGCCTTATGATCCAAGCCACAAAGTGATGAGTTTCCCAATTCAAGAAATTTCTGATCTTTCATGGAAGGAAAAACACGATCAAGAAAGCCAATTAATTGAGAATGAATCATCAACTTCAGTGACTGATGCGTCTGATGAGAAATCAGAATTGAAACCTAGGAAACAATTGCACAAGAGGAAAGGGGTGCCCCGTAGATCTCCTTTTTGTTAATACAAAATCAACAGCTATATTCTCTTTCCATTCTCAAGCAACATTTACTTGTACTCATTTTTTTAGTTTCGTTTTAACTTGACCAATAAAACCAAGTTATCTTTTACAAAACGAAATAGAAAAATATAGATATTGAGTTAATGTTTCAGTTAGTGAGAATATTTTCTATTTCTTTTTCTCTTGAATGTTTCTTAAACTATTTCTTGTGATAGTTTCTTAACCATTCACAATAGTGCAGAGAGCATATTCTAAACATTTTCTCCAGTTGTTTGTGCCATTATGGCTTGATTATACAGGAGTCTATTCTTGATAGGAATTACGCCGTGTTTTAGTCATAGATATATGGATATGTTTTTCCCTATTCCTCTTTAAAATTTTTGGTTTATAACCAATGCTGCATGAGCTTTTTGTGGTTTAAAAGTTCAATGATACGCAAATAAGAGACAAGTGAGATAAGGAATCACTGGCCTTGCTATGCGAGAGTACTCTTTATGATATTCTCGGCTACTGCATCACTCGTCCTTATAATTCGGGAGCAAATCCACGGCCGATTCTTCTACTCCAGACTACTGCTTGCATTCTTACTATCTGTTAAACTTATTGTGGCCTTAACCTGACTCCTATCTTAATGTGTTCGGATGAACTTTTTGTTGGTCATAAGGAGCATGAATACTAAACCGAATAAAAACATATATATAAGGATGTGGCATATCAATTATCAAGTGAGAAGAATTTGATGTAGGAAATATTTTCTGATTTTGAAGCGTTGGGAGAATATCAATTTGATGATGCAGAGATTTTGTTGACAATAGCATTGTAACAAGCAATTGCTGTTTTTTTTTTCTTTTCTTTGTGTTATTTTGCTCTTATTAATCAAATCATAATTTTAAATTTTCAATATCTACGTATAATCCTAGTAAATCTTCACATGATATTGGCAGATCACTGATTTTCAGTACAAACTATACAAGGGAAATTCATTTATTGTGTCCTGGATATTTGATTTTTAATGATATTGTAAGAATTGGTCCATTATAGGGTTTTTCGTCTTTATCTAGTTTATTTCCATTTTCTTTGTGCTTGAACATAAAATATAGAAATAAAGAAAGAATTAAGATGATTGTAGTTAATATTGAAATTAATCCACTATTTGCTGCATAGTTTTATTTTTTAAATGAAATGCGGTTTAGTGCTGAATAAAATGCTGCATATTTTAAACAGAAATACGACGCAATCAAACTTATAGTTAATGACTTGGTATCTTTTAGAGTGGAGACAAAATTAGAAGTACTACAGGATATATACCCATACTTACACCAAACACTTGATGTACCATTTCTCTTCAGATTCATAGTCATTACCAATTAACTAAAGCTGTGATCATTGCATCACCTTATTTTCTAAATGCAATTTCTTAACCACTCTCGTGTATGAGATATTGAGCCTATGTTACCTACATTGGTAAGAAGTGAATTATATTCAAATTGTCGACTGGTCTAAAAGAGTCGGATATTAAAATAGAAGAGATACTACAATCTTTAGATTGATTCTTAAGTTCTACTTCTATGTTCTTTGAAGTGAAAAAATTCATGAATTTTTTAAATTACTGAAAAGATATCTTATCAGTTGTTTAGTGATAATTATTTAAAGATATACTTTATCTTATACATATTCAAATATATATGACAAAATCTATAGGATAAATATACATTGCAAATGAAATTATGATGAGATTTTAATTATGTGATATATATTAAGTTTATGTATTATCCCTAAATTGTTTTTAGTTATTATTTTATTTAGATTGGACATTAATAGAGTGTAAAAAGACTAGCTCACGTTATGATTCATCCTTATAAAGGAAGTTGTTGATCTCATAGACTAAAGTATGAAAATACGTAAACAAACATGTAAGTGCTTGTTAGGGAACAAATTCACTAAATTAACCCATATGATACTTTTATTTGGCACAATACTTTATGTCTACAAAAATTTTCAATATGAAGATTATATAAGTGATTCTTTGACTTGAGATCATCAAAATATCTTACATAGGAATTACCATATTTTGATACTACTTATAGCCTATTCTAGTCAAGGATAGCTCAGTCGGTAGTCATTAGATATATCATAAACTATATGAAAGTAGTTAAGTGATCAATATAGAATTCATTACCTTGAAGTAATTGGAGAGAATATTCTATTGTTCTCGATTAGTATTGATTTGAAAAATCCTTTTCTAAGGTAGAATGTGTTAGCTCAAGGATTATGATTAACGATTTTGATGATAACTATATAATATTTCAAGATTCAAATTAGATTTATTTCCTTGTATAATTCAACAATCTTATTCTTCAAAGGAAATAAAATAATAAAAATACGCTTTTTTTCTTGCAGAAACCTTCATTATGAACTTACCTTATTAGAAATGATTTATCTGTAAGGATCCTACTAATTAAGAAGGGCGTATATTAGCCACATGAATACTGGAAGATTTTTTGGGTAAAGATGACATCT
>JAOTAW010000001.1:6667141-6679713 GCA_025629945.1 Erythroxylum savannarum | reverse complement strand
CATGAAACATAAAGGCACTTGTGACTAGAGTAGCCACCAAAAAAGAGCTCAAAGCTCAGAATAGAAAAAAGAGCTTAAAGCTTAGATTGTGAAAAAGAGCTTAAAGCAGCTTAAAGCTTAGAAAGTGTATAAGAGCCAAAGGCCCACTATGTAAAATGAGCCCGGTATCTCCAACAGATACGGGACAGTTATCAATGAGCTCGGTATCTACAATAGATACGGGACAGTTTTAGGCACTCGGTCACAATAAAGTAACAAATTGAAAGTGAGTCTCATAAGCATGGCATATGCATATGATATGTATGATTTAAATAGTTTGATTGATTTCTGAGTGTGAAATATGTCTGAAGTGAATCTGAATTGAATGTGATTTTATGAATTGTATATGTTATGTGATTGAGTGAGCCATCAATGATGGCCACTCACTGAGTTTGCAAAACTCCTAAAAAATTTGCAAATATTTTTCAGGCTTAGAAGAATTACTCCATTGGGAAAACGGGAGTATAGCCACTGCATTCAAGTAAGAGGTTGAGGTCGGGATCAGTTTGCGTCTGTATTTGTTTTCTTATTTTCGTATTGAATGGTATATTCCGCAAATTTTGTATCATATGTATTTGAATATTTTGGTATGTAATAACTTTTGAAAATTGGAATGTTCTGCAAATGAGATTGATCAAAGTGTAATAATTATTGTGATTTCGAGTTTTATAAAATAAAAGTATAGGCCCGATTTGATTATTGATTTTTGCATATACGTATATTGTTTTCAAAAAAAAAAGTTTGACTATTCTAGCATACCACCCTGGCGAGATTCGCACTCAGACATCACTTAGGATGTCGGGTACGTGTCTTGCGAGGGTGGGGTGCTACAGAAATAGGTTATATGTTTATATAGAGATTATAACGTCTCTTGGCTAGGAGCATTATTTTGTTGGCTCTAATTGAGGTAATGTTCACCTTATTTATCCTTAGGCTTGCAAACATCTAAGATTTTGACCTTACCCTTTTTTGCATTGCTCACTTCATCTATCCATAAGAAGTCTTTAGGATTTTCCCTCTAGATTTTAAAATACTCAGTGGGAGAGAAAAATGGTAACTCCAATAACCATAAAGGTTATTTAGCAATAAGATAGTAACTTGTAGTCTTCTAACATGATAAAGGAACTTGTTTATCCATTTAATAATCATTTTTAATATGAAGTCTAAGAGGGCTTGACAATCTTTGAAAGGGATTATTTTTTCTATAGTAGGAATGCCAAGGTATTTGAAGGGAAGTTGTTGAAGAATGCAACTAGTGATTAGAATATGTTGATTGTCTAGTACGTTAAATACAACTAATATATGAAGGAAACTTTTAAAATAAATAAATAATATAATGCCTTTAAAAAAGGGGTTACATATGTTGCTATTACATATTGAAAAAACACTCAAAATACTATAGTCCTAATACAATTGCATGACCTAAAAATTTAGAGTTGAAAACCTTTCCTTTGCTGCTTTAGAACCAAATCCATAAATTATTAATGCATGTTAACACATGTATGGCTTAGGACCTACTACAAAAAAACATTTGTTACAACATTTAGGACTCTTGGATGGATTTTCTCTCTCACTGACTTCACCTTATTTTTTCCATAGCTGATTAAGAACTCCAGTTGCTTGGACATAACTTATGGCTTATCACCTTACATCTAGTGCTTGTATCCACTCTATGCTTTCCCTCATCCCACCATATATATATATCTTCACTATTCATCACATAGTCAACTCACCATATAACCATAAGGTAGGTTTACATTACACTTTTGCTCTCTTGTGATGATCAAGACTACTTGTGTCTAGACTTAGTAGTTTAGTTTATCATCTAACAACAGGGGTAAAGTTAGCAATCTGCCTAACCTCGACTCCTTACTAGGAAGTCATATTCTCTAAGAAGTTGCCAGTTGCCTATTGTAGCTTTTAGCTTTATAACTATCTGGGATTAGCTCTCTTAACTTTTGGATAACTTCTAATTTTAGCTAGTTAACTGACTCCTCTATCCCCTTGTAGCACTTTGCATTTGTCTCTTCCTAAATTTTGTAGAGGCAGTAACCAAATCCAAATAACATTAGAGGTTTATCTTCCTCTGGTATGTTAAATGATAGGAGCCATGTGATTACCTCTTAAAAATTATCATTTATCATATCTAAAAAGCTTAGTTACTTGACAGAGCTCCATATCTCATTAGTGTAACTATAACTAAAATGCAAATGCTTCACAAATTCAGCTTCTCCCCTAGATAGGAAATATAGATTAATTATGTTTAGGTATTACAATTGTTCTAATATATTGAGATTGTTTTTAACCAATAGCTATAAGTGAAATGAGACTCTTACCAGGTGGCAGGTGATCCAAATTATTTTGCTTCGAATTTAGAATGAACCCCTCATTTTGATTCACTCCCTATAAGATTCATTCAAGTATTTCCTTTTTCCATTTCATGTATAGATGTATTGATCCTTACAACTTGCATTCAAACTATAGGAGGGTAAGATTTGCCTTGCATCCTCTAGTACATTGGTTTGTTGGCCATCTAAAATCCATTCTCTAACTTGAAAGTTCTAGGATACATGTTCATCATATTTCTATATTATGGATTCTTAGTCAAAGGCCTTACCACGCTCTAATTATAAAAGAATAAGGAAGCAAATTTTCCATTTCTTATTTTGCATCTAATGTTCTCTACCATAAAATCCCTCATTTTCAGTAGTTGAGTTATATACCTCTAAGCTTATTGACTTGATCCTTGATCATAAGGAGTTTCCTTATGCATATGAAGGTTTTACATCCATAAACTTGATGTGTTAGTCCCCTTTTAATGACTTGTTGAAATTAGCATACTCTGCTAAATTGTTGTTGAATCTAAAGGGGAAAAATCTTTTAATGTTAATGAACAAGGCTTCGACCATAATGGGGGTGTCATATGAGATCATAGGGCTTAGGTAAGATGCTTTACTATGAGAAGAACCTGCCAACAAATTGTTATTGATCAAAGCTCTATTAAATTTCCTCATAATATGCCAGCTAGTAGGTTATTTATTGCTCTATATATAATAGAACCTTTTTCATTTAGATATGTGACTTTTATCTCTTTAGCACGTTCCCTAGTTGTTTGTGAAATTCCGCAAGTTGAAATTCCCAACTACTTTTGAGGCATATATAGAGTTACTGAAGTCAACTATAATTAGCTAGGGTGAGTTGACATTATGATGAATATTCATTAAGTCCCTTAACCTTATTTATCTTTCCCGATTTCCTTCTATTTGAAAGTGTAAATCCCTCATTGGGGTCTTCATTAATCCCTTGTTTACCTTGACCATTACTGCCCATCACAATAGAGGATTCCTCCATATAATTTTTCTTCCCTTTTCCTATATTTGAATCAATTTGAGGTAACTCTCCTTTTCCATCCTTATTAACTCATAATAGCCAACCTTCTTGTACTTTTTACCCATCTCACGTCACTGCTTTCCTTAAGTTCTCAATAAGTGCTTCCATGGTATGTGATCTTTATATATTTCTCTAAAATAATATCCCCCATAACTAACCTGAGTAATGATATAGTGTTTAAAAATTCCTTATTAATCTCTACACTAACACACAACCTCACAAAACAAATTCTCATCCATAACATAATCATTTTTTCATGCAAATCAACCACCATATGAAACTTACCAACATACTTAATCTTTTTGTGGAACGATACTCTAATGGGACTCTATGGATATTGATCCACAAGGGCTTATCATCTTATTTGAAGTTTTCAAAATAGATACCTAGCTTTTAAGGTTGTAAAAACAAATGATTGCTTTGAATATGTCATGGTCTAAAGGATCTCTATAGCACCTACCTCAGTAGCAAACATGAAAAGCACTAAATTTTCTTTAGTTAGGAGAACCTCAATGAGTCCATTCCTTTTCTACAACGTGTGATACTAGTTATACACTAAAAGGTCGAATTATTTCCCAAGAAGAAGTCTACAAGATTACTAGACTAAGACTTGACTTCGTCTTTAAGAGTATCCAGATCAGGCGCCACAATGAGTTTGGATATGTATTTTAAGGGGGAGGTACTAGAGAGATGTGTCAAATACTTTCCTCCATCTTAGACATGGTTTATAGTATTATCTTCTTGGGAGCTTTTGGGTGAAGGAGAGGAGGAGTTGTAGAGGTCTGAAAACTATATAGCTTGTAGAGGTGGAAAAGAACTTAGGTCTTAGAGGGGGAGGCTTTAAGTTTCAAACATTACACCAAAGAGGGAAGTTTTAAAGTTACATGTTAAACAAGTTAAAATTTTATTACTACTAATGACAAAAAGATCTAGGTAGGAGACCCAAAAAGACCCATATGCCCCTTAGGAGCGATCTATTAAGTATTCCCTATAGGAGCTTCCACACCTGCTCAGATGGTTAGGAGAAGAGATAACCCCCAACAGGTAGGAGAATAGGTTCAGGGACAATATACCTCATGCTAAGAGGAAATAGGTTTACAGGCTAAAGCAAACAATAAATACTTAAAAAATGGTGAAGAGAAGGTTTAAAGTTAATAGGCGGGTGGTGGAACTTATTGATAATGGAGGGATAGGAGGGATTAGAAGAGAGGATGGCATAAACACAAAGCATGGTGATGGTTAGGTGCAGGGGAGTGGAGTTTAAGGAGAGAAGAAAGAGGAGCATTGTTTCACTTTGTCTTATCACATGAAGGCAACTTTTGTTGTAGTCGATTTTCATATTGAGTAGCTCATTGATTGTTTCTAGAGAGTTAATGTACCTTGACTAAGTTTAAGTCAACCTTATAAAACAACAATAAATCATTTGAAAAAGTGGTGGTTGAAGTTGCTTGCTTTTTGTTGTTTGCTATCAACCTGGTGAAGGTCTTAATACAAATTGTAAGAAGGTATGGAGAGTGAGAGAATCTTCCCTATCTCATTGCTTTTGCTGGATTTAAGACGTTGATTGATTTTCCATTAACAATACACTATAAGGGGTTTGGTGATACATTGCTCTAACCACTATGTGAATTATTTACAGAACCCAAATGTTTCCAACATGTTAAAAAGGAACTGTCAACAAAGAATCAAAAACTTTGTAAAAGTTTATTTTGATCAACCAACTTTTTGGTTCCTTCTTTCTTAGAATAGTTATTGAATAATTCATAATGTAAATTGTTTTAATTTTAAAATACATGCTTTAATCAAAATATCACTAAATAGACTTAAAAGTTGAAGATAATGAAGATTTTAATTAACTAGATATATTAGGAGGTTTGCGATGATTTCCATACACCATAAATTAAATAATCTATTATTCTTATGCATGAAAATAATCAATTTATTCATGATGGTGAAATTAAATAATGATTTTTTGAACAATGTTAGTTTTATGAAAACGAAAGAGAAATTGTGATGTTTAATTAGAATTCCATCTCATTTCATAGTTTGCCAAATTAGAGATTTGAATTACAGTTCCATTTTCAATCCCAGTTCGTATTTCGTGTCCAAATTGAGAGATTGAAATTGGAGCTATGAAGACCTCGAAATCACTAGACTATTAATTGCAATAATAAAGAAAAAGTTAGGATAACTAAGATTTTTTTTATTTCGTAATTCGGAAAAATTAATAAATGAAAACAAGATATGTACAAAAGAGTTCATGCACGAGTGCCACGGAAGACACAACTAACTAATACATAGCATCTAGCCACAGTAGAATCCAAGATAAAACACTTAGGAAAATCTGCAACTATGGAGATAACTAAGATTATTTGGGAATCATTCAAGATAGACGTGAAATTATGAGAAGCTACACCAGTCTCTGCTTATGCAATCTCCTGAATCTCATTTATGAATGCCAATGGAAAATATGTTATAGAACTGCGAATCGATAACACATTAAATATGGACATTTCCTCTATAAGTTAGCAAGGAAAAATCTCTTCTATTTTTAGTAGTTACCCTGCTTTCTGTTCTTTCTATTTACCTTAAAAGCTAGCTATAAAATGGCAGACAAGATGTTTACCAAAATTAGGGAGCGGATTGTACACAACTGCACCTTGTAGCTAATCAATCAAGTGCAGCTTTGTTTTTTCGTCCAGATATTGGCTTCGGTAATCCATCAAATATTGGTCTTGTAATGGCCGAAGCTGTTAGAGCTTGAAGATCTGGCTTCATACTCCACTTGGAGGCTGGCCAGATGGTTGAACTGTTGGTATCTGAATCATGCAAGCTGGACGTGCTTGATGACTTTCTTACCACCGAAAATCCATCAGCCACCTGGGTATCATTGGTACCTATTGGTATAGAAGCCATTGCTCCAGTTTCATACTCAGCTGACGAAGTTGTTCTACTTGCTGCTTTGGATCTAAGGGCTATGGACTTTCCTGTGATTGTCGAAAATGCACCTCCACTGTTGCTATCATCCCTCATCAACATTTCAGAAGAGTGGGAATTGAAGTCAGCTTCTGACTTCAAACGCCTCCTGAATAATTTTTCATTCCATTTCTCACTGTTAACTTCCCCGGCTTCAGCTGCGGACACGTTATCAGTCCATGCCCCGATATTTTCATCAAGAAATCCATCAACAAAACTCCTAGATTTTCGATGGCGGCTTAATGGTGGATGCGAAGTGGGTAAGGGTCTTATGTACCGACCATCATCAAACGCAGTTCTTTGATTGGCTGTCTTCAGTCCATAGTAACCTTGTAAGGAGCTCATGGCTGCAGAAACCCTACGCTGTGAAGAATTAAGCCTTAAGGATTGGAATGATTCAGTGACATCTGAATGCACATGTTGAGAAGGGCTCTTTTCCGTATTGCTCAGCCTGCAAAGGTCATTTTACATTTTAACTTGTGATGCATCTCAAGGAAACATCAGTTGAGAAAAAGTATAGCCCAAGCGTACAAGTGTTTGCTGGAGAAATGACCACCAAAATGTTTTAAACACATTAGATAGAAGTGTATACAATTTTGTTAGGGATCTACGCAGATCATGATTAATCTATTTATAATATGATCAACATTTTGTATAATATGCAACCTTTAGATCAGAAGTAATACACCAATGAAAATAAGAAAAAACATTGCTGCCCCGAATTGATAAAAGTAATGCAACTCAGGGTACTGATTGAAGAACATATTATACGCCCTAGGCAACTGCAACAGAAAACCCACCCCATTTTTACCTAAAACCCACCCCATTTTTACCTAGATCTGGTAAACGTATTTATATCACTAATCATTTGAGGGAAAGGTTCAGAAATCAACTCAATGTAACTGTGTCTAGATTGGAATTACGTAGGGAAGACGAAATGAGTGTCGATTGACATGTGAAAATTGAAAGAGATGTGCGTAAATGGTTGCCATATATGATTGCATCACATTCTTGGCAGCTAGGAAAATATATGGCAATGGAGAAGCATGATAAATAGTCATCATAGATATTGACTGAAATTAGATAAAAGAAAATACATCTTAAGCAACCCTAGTGCCGCCTACCTAATTGCCCAGGTATTGTATTAATTAGACAAGCCTTGCATCCCATAAGGAAATCCTACTTGCGACATGTTCTGTGCATAACCCGGCCTGTATTTTTTATTTTTTCCTCCATGGTGCATAAACAAGTCATTCATGGCAAAACCAGTAATAGGACAATCTAATTGTCTATTGAAATAATATCTCATTAAAAGTGATAGGGTCTAAGACAGAAACATAAGGTGAGATGTGTCTATCTACCCTGGAGCATCAGAATCGTTTGACAAGCAATGTGAGGGAGGATGGCGGCCGGGTAGTGGAATATGAAGAGACTTGAGCCCAAACATTTGAAGATCTGTAACCAGACCATTCATCTTCTTAATATCTGATACCTAAAACATTAAACGTAAAATGATCAGAAGAAAGAAAATACCACATATCAAAGATGAGATTTACCGAAATTGAAATGAAAGATTGCAAATTAGTATTGTTATTAGAAAAGAAGATCTTGACCAGTCGTTTTTGTTTTACCTCAACGCCATACTTAATGGCAACACCGGGCAAAGTGTCAAGCTTAGAAACCGGATGTTCGATGAAGCCTCGACGATGAGTAGAGGAGGGCACCGCCGTGGTGGCTGACGAAGATGGTGAGAATAGAAAAAGCTTTCGTTTGTATAGTAATGGATCATCATCATCACCGTCGCCATCATTTGCCGAAGCGAACATTTTGTTCTCATCTTCCTCTTGCTCTTGCTGCTTGTGTGTGGTGGTACCGTTACAAAATTGAGAGTAAGCATAAGCATAGTTTTGTTGGCCGTTTTCGTAGTAAATCCTCTCCCTTTCCATTCGCATATTTCAACAGCAACACATGTACCAAAATCCAATCCAATATCTGATCTATTCAGTTCCAAAGAAAGAATAATGATAATAGTAAAAATAATAACAACAAAACGAATGCTAATTAGGAAATAGCAAAATCGAGCGACGGCGGAGGTGGAGGTAATGCGTGTGAGAATTGTGTGTTTGTTTTATTCTTTTGGGTTTCTCTTTGCTTCTATTTCTGATGCTTGCTGGTTTGACGGAGGAGGCAGAACATTGGGATTTGTCAATCTGCACCTCTCCCTCTATTTCTCTCTCTCCCTCCCTACTGCTTTCTGTTTTGACTTTTATGTTTATTTATACGGTTACACCAAAAACATCGTGACTATTCCAAATCTGTAACACCCATTCTTTCCCCGCTGTATCACTCTTGTCTTTTTCATGTTATTGATTCATTCACAATTAACATGTCAACAATTTTATCTCATTCACTCACATATTGATATTTTGATGGTTAAGGAATGTGTGTCAACTTTTGTTTATGAGATACATGTATTCTGTTTTCCTTTTCTAACGTGTTAAGACTGCTCCACCAACAACAAATTTTAAACAAGGGTTAGAACCTTTTACTTTATTCATGAAAAACTCAAGCTTTAGAAACATTTTCAGTATAAGTTCATCAATTAAAAAAACTCCACTTTTTCTTTACATTTTCTATTTTTTAACTTTTATTTTCAATTTTTAATAATTAAAATAGGGAGAAATTAAAAAGAAATTGTACACTGTCTAAAAAATTTAACTCCTTTCAGTTCAATACAAGTTACCACTTTTCATAGGCTTTAATTTTTCGTTGGATATTGTCAACGTTAGCACACCTTCATCTTATATTTTTTAATAGTGTTAGATGAAATTACTAAACATATTCAAGGTGAGGTATTTCGGTGTATGTTATTTGCTAACGATATTGTCCTAGTGGATGAGACCAAGGAGGGGGTCAATGCCAAGTTAGACCGCTGAAGAAATGCGTTAGAGTCGAAAGGTTTTAAAATGAGCAGGTCTACGATGAAGTATTTAGAATGCAACTTTTCAGGAAACCAGATGGCACTTGAGGTGGCGGTAGCAATTGGTACCGACATCATACCACAGAGGACAAGTTTTACAGAGTAATGGTAATATCGATGTCGATATAGTACATCTTATTAGATCAGACTGGGCCAAATGGAGAAGTGCATCAGGGATTTTATGTGACAGGAAGACTCCTTTAAAACTCAAGGGGATGTTTTATAAAACGGTGATTCGTCCAACCATGTTATATAGGGCAGAGTGTTAGCTTGCCAAACGTAGGCATATAAGACAGTTGTTGGTAGCAGAAATGCGTATGCTTCGGTGGATGTGTGACATTACCAGGAGAGTTAAAGTCTGGAACCGGGTGGTGAGAGATAGACTATAGGTAGCCAGCTTTGCTGACAAGTTGAGAGAGACTCGGCTTAGGTGGTATGGGCATGGGCGAAGGAGGCTCTCAGACGCTTCGGTACGAAGTTGTGAGGGAATAACACTTAGTGAATATAAGAGAAGAAGAGGGAGACCTTATAAGAACTAGCGGGAAGTGATCAAGAAGGATATGTCAGAGTTAGCCCTTAATGAGGCAGTAGCTAGAAATAGAAAAGTTTGACATGATCAGATAAGGGTAAAGGATTAACCGTTCCAGTTACCAAAAATCAGTACAACAGTTACTAGGAGATGTTGTGTCACGATGCACATATTGCATGACAGGTGCGGGGGCACAGTCGGGTGTCATGCCGGCAGGGTCTCTAAGGAAGGTCCCCTTACTTACTGAGAGACAAGAAGGGATTGGACTTTGTAGCCTATTAGGCTCTCGCAAATCTAGCCTCCTTCAAGTATTCCCCATTACTTGTATTTTCTTTTATTTTATGTTTTTAATAAATTGTTTCTGTATCCTGCATCATTCTTATATTGTCTCATTTACAGGTGGGTCTATCGGAAACAGCCTCTCTACTATGTAGGGGTAAGGTTGCGTATTATCGGACCTCTCAAGACCCCGCTTCATTGCAGGATTTCGGACTGGGTGATGATGATATTATCTTATTATATGTTTATTTTAGGGCTAATTACTTTAACTTTACATAAGTTTACAATTATATCTCAAACTTTAAAATGTGACAATTAAATACCTGAGCTTTTATTTTTTTCAAATATAAGTCATGTTTGACAAACAGTGGATTGTATTACTAGCGGATAATTTCAGTTGATTTGACCAGCGGATAATTTCAGCTGTTTATTAAAGTTGTTTAGTAAAATTAGCTATTTAGTATTAGCTGTTGATGTGTAAAATGACTTATGAGGGCATTATTTAAAAAATTATAAGGTATGAATATTATATTTCTTAGTATTTCGTTGAATATTCTTATAAGAATTTAAATTTTAGATATTTAAATTTACAAAAATTAAGTTTATAACTTTAATAAAAAAACAAAATAATAATAATAATAATCATCATCATCATCATCATCCAACGTTATATTTTCTATTAATATAAATGATACAGCGAGCTACATCATATTAGTATTTTTTATATAATATGTATGAATTTATTATTTAATAAATTAAAAATATCTATAATTATAGTATGATACAGATACGAAATATATCATAATTGAAAATTTGTGAAAAGAGGGTATAATTGGTTTTTTACCTATTAATTTTTGGCTGATCATCAAAAAAGCTCCTCTTATAGAGTTTTTATAAATCAACTTATTGGGGTTAAATAAGCTAACCAATAAGTTATTAATCAAACACATCAATAGCTTTTTAAGATGGTAAGAAAGCTAACTTTTAGTCAATAAACTAAAAAACAACTGATAAGATGTTTGTCAAACGCCTCCATAGTCTGACATTAGTGTTTTCGTTAACAAAATTGACATAGCAAGGTAAACATAAGATGTCATGTATCATGTCAAATTCACATGAGATCTTAATTAAATTAAATTAAACAATAAAAAAACCTTACCTACCCTTCTCCTGTCTTTTTCCACCCACCCAAAAATCCTAAGTTAATTGACTTTTATCTTGCTGAGGGTGATTTTGATGGAGTATTTAAAGTCCCTCTTCTTCTTCAACCAATCACTCCAAACACAGTCACAATTTTCTTTTGTTTAAATTTTTCTATTTTCTTTCTCTTACTAACTCACTTCTCTCTCTAAAAAGTCCTCAACTTATGGTGACTACCAAAATTTTCACCATCTCTCTACAGTCCATAGTAGAATATGTGTAGACAGTGAAATGGTGCAGACAGAGAGAGTAGAGGAAGAAGAGGAACTTTGGCTTTTGTGACTATTTATTTATTTTTTGTTGTTTAATTTATTTAATTATTTTAATTAATAGTAATTAATTATAATTTACAAAATTATGACATATAAATCTATAATACATGGCACCTTACGTGTCATTAAATACCTCTGAAGTGGCTTGCACCTCATCTTTGTTAACAAAGATACTAATGTCGGACTATATTTAAGAAAAATTGAAAGTTTGGGTATTTAATTATCACTTTTTAAAGTTCGGGATAAATTGAAATTTTAAGAAATGTTTAGGATTTTTTTGTAATTAACCCTTTGTTTTACATTTAACATTAAAAAAAAATTAATTCTATACCAATTGTTAGCCCCTTAGTAAAAGGAAGGCACTTCATAACTAGCTTGAGATGAATCTTGAGTTAAGGTTTAGCTGGATCACATGCATTAGGGAGGCATGCGAGGGCTTCAAGGTAACTTAGCAAGTTTTATCAAACATAGTGTGATTGGTAAAGTTTTGAACCCTATGTAGATTGACTTGGTTAAGGCTAAGTTCTTGATGGACTAAGGACTTAGTGTATGCTCAAGAGAACAGACAATGACTAATAGACTTGACGTGAGTAAGCATTAAATTAGACTATTGTGTTATAAAAGGCTTTGGATTGGATAACTCATCATCAACAAATAAAGATCGTGGGGAGTTCTTGGATGATGTGACATATAAGATTACATAGGATATATATTAGCTCTAGAAGATAAAGATCATGTGAAAAGATCATCTAAAGATATTACAGATCTTTGTGGATATGGATGTATCTTTTTTTGTTGGCCCCTGAATTCTTTTATTGAATAAGTATGAATTTTCAAATTTATTTTTGAGGTTTAGATTGAATTATGGTTAGTAGGAGATTATTATTAATTGGAGAAATTAAAATTA
>JAOTAW010000001.1:6537317-6550052 GCA_025629945.1 Erythroxylum savannarum | reverse complement strand
ATAGAAAAAGAAGAAGAAGAAGAAGAAGACAAATGTGTGGAAGGTGAAGTGAGATATTTATTGACATAAGAAAATGTGATTTTAAGAAAGCAAATATGACGAGAGATGTAAAAGTTTAGTATTAGTAAGGTCAAAACATCAAATAACCTATATATGTAGGGGAGTAGTTAAGAAAGGAAAATGAAATGAATTTTGGTGTAAGTTTGTTAGGACAAGTAGAGCCTAAAAAGGAAAATTGGGTAAGCCCAAAAACACGAAGGTGTGTAAGGTTAGGTGGTGTATGAAAAAATAGCTAATGAGGGGATTTGTGTTAGAAAATAGGGGTAGGTAAATGATTGACAAAATAGACAGTAGTAGAGAATGCTTCAAACTAGAAGCATTTAGGAAGAAAGGTGTGAAGGAGAAGAGTGAGGCCTATTTTGGTAATGTAACGAAGTTTGCGTTCAACAAGACCATTTTGTTGGAGATATAGGGGTAGGAGAAACGAAGATTGATATCATTAGAAGTGAGAAATTATGCAAAGTGCCTTTAATGAGTTCAGGAGCTCCTTCACATTGAAAGATTTTAATAATGGCAGAGAACAAATTTTTAGTAGTTATTTTGAAGGCTTGACAACATAATAGAGCATGAGATATTTGAGCTAGGAAAAAATCCATATAAACATAACAAAGTTATCCACAAAAATAATGAAATTTCTATAACTAGAAAGAGAAAGGGAGGGGGAGGGGGAGGGCCCCCAAATATTACAATAAACTAGTTATAAGGGGTTATAGAAGTATGAGATGATAAACCAAAGGATAGACGAATACTTTTTCCTTAAAAACAAGAAATACAAGAAATTTGGTCATTTGACTTAATAGATAAACGATGAGATAGTTTAGATAAAGTTGAATGACATGTATGACCAAGGCATTGATGCCATAGATCTGGTGGAGCATACGTGACTTGGAAGGCAATATGATTTTCAATCTGTCAGGGAATCTTTATTAGATAAAGATTAATATGGATGGATCCTATGAGAAGCGGCATCTTAGAGTAGAGATCCTTTATAACATAACCAAATAGGTTAAATTTAATGAGATAAGAGTTGTTAGTTACAAATTTTGCAACAAATAATAAATTGGGACTAAGATAAAAAATAATAAGAACATTACAAAGATGAAATGGACAAGTGCAAGTAAAGATAGTTGATGAAATAGGAAATGTGTGACCATTATCGATAACCACTTGGTTAGATCTTTCATATGGTGTAACAGATTCTACAATTTGAGAATTATAAGTCATATGGGCAAAAGTTCCAATGTCTGGTAACCATTCAGTTATATTGCTATAATTGAGTTAAAAAGTGTTTAGATTAGACTGAATATTTACGAAATAAAAGGTCGTAGTAAGATTGTTGGTAGAACAAGAAAATCCATTTTGGTGATTTCTAGATTTGAAGTAGCAAAAACTATTGTGAGCAGCACTATGACATCATTTCTAACAAATTTGACATTGGGATATAGATTTGGGTCAAGAAAAGGTGCTTTAGGTCTGGGATGGGTTATAATGGGTCAGATTATGATAATTGGAGTAGAAAAAATTGGTCTGATTTAGGTGAGAGGCTTGGGTTAGATGTGCTTAAGGCCCACTGCCAAAATTTGGGCCTGTCATCTGTATGGCCTACCTATTAACGTTAGGGTTATAATGCCCAACTCCTCCTATTTTTGCGAGTGTCATGTCCTCCATTGTCTAGTCGTCCTCTAGCGCATTCGTCAGTATTGTAAGATGAGAACTCCCCAGTATGTGAAGCCATAAGTGTTGCCTCAGGAGCAAGTGAAGAGTGAATAGCAACAAACATTGCTTATAGAGGAGCAATTTTGCATGCAATTCAACAAACGATATAGGAGGGTGGTTGTGTTTAATGGTGGTGACAAAAGATTCGTATTCCAGAGGAAGAACATTGAGTGTGAAGAGGACAAGGTCAGTGTTAGGTATTTGGTCTTCTATTCCTGCTAGGTCATTTATAGTATTGGAAACAAGGGTCAGATACTCAGTGATAGAAGTTGGTCCTTTCTTCAGAGTGTACAACCTTCAGCGAAGAATGGAACTTTGTCAAGTCAACTGCTACATAAAATGTTTCTCTAGGGTTACCCATATTGTTAAGGTCATAGTATATCCAATTGTGAGTCGTGTTAAGGAGCTTGAGAGAGATGCATTAAGGAAATAGTACACAAGTTAATCAAAAATTTGAAAATTTGAAAATTATGAAGAAGTTGAACTTGATTAAGTTGTGGTGTAGAAACAGAAACACTAATGTATCCATTAATGCACTAAGGAAGAATATGGATATTGAGTTCTGCCATCTATGATTACTGTTGTTTTGTCACTGTTGTGATGGAAATTAATGTTGGATACTTTTTGGATAATGTGGTGTTTGTTTTGGGTTGTCTATGGGTGTATTGATGTTGGAATTTGGTTGACGCATTGTGGTAGTAATGAAGACAATTTGATTGGATCAAGGTGTGAGCTTTGATACCATAATAGAGTTTGCGAATAATAGTGTGTAAGGCTTGAATTGATGTTAATTATGATGTACATTGTCCTTAATATACAGGTGAATAAGATACATGATAAACATGAATTTAAATAAAAGATTATAATCTAAATCAGGAAAGTGATAGGACTAAATGATATGGATAATTAGGATTTTATTTGATAAGATATTCTATCAAGAAGCATGTTGTTTCCGATAGAATACGACAATTAATTTATACAAAGCTTAATCATGGATGATTATTTAGTTTAGTTAAATTGATTTTGCATGCAAGTAATGATGTCAACATCTCTTTAGTAGATACATCAAAATCCCATTTGCGTGTGCACTTAAATTTTGTCTTCTTATGCTTTTCTTTTTCAACATCTTGGAATGATGTTGTTGTAGACCTATCCCTTATACATTTACTTTCCTCTAACGTAAAAATATATAAATGTGTGTTTATGAGTGTGAGTCCTTTTTCCTTTTTTTTAAAAAATAAAATTTGCATTTGTTTAGTGGTTGGTTGTGAAAGAGAGATGAGGATGATGGAAGCTTTTATATCCTATCAAAGTGCACCATTTAAGTTTTTTTTATAGAACTTTCTAAGCACAATCCTTAACAGTATAAAGAAAAGAAAATGAGGACCTACAATATACCCTAGTTGTATCTGAGAGTTGAGCTTAGAGAGGGGAAAGCGTGATGAAAGGGGGAGGTAGCTAGTGCTATAACGTATATAGATTTGAGGGAATGTTTGATAATAACAAGGTCCATGTGTGATTTCTCACACCCTAAGATGTGCTTTCTTGTTGTGTTCGTAAAAATATACCAAGCTTTTACTTCTCTTTTCGTGTCTTATTCTGAGTAATAATGAAGCACGAATAATTTAGGGATACCAACAAATTTGTCTATAATATGCTGACGAATTGAATCTTGTCAGATCTATCAATAAACTAACTTGTTGTAATTTCCTAAACATATTCCTAAAATATAGTACAAGACACGCACATTCCTACATGGTACATACAAGAATCATATATGTTTGAATATCATATAAGCTAATGATAATAACATTTTCGAGGAAAAAATAAAACTTAGTTTCCACCATGCCTGCATCATTTGGTCTTCCTTAAATTGATTATCATGCGAAAAGTTCTAGAAGCTTCTGGTCTTTAATGGAGCATATATAGGAAAATAATAAAACACTGAAAAATGTGCATCTGGGTGCGTGAACTGATTTGGCATATATTCATCTGATTTGGAGACAACTAATTGGTTTCTAAGGACAGAAATTGAGCTAGAAATCACAAGAGACTCCTTAGTTTTATCATTTGCGAGTACCCATTTGCGAGTTTAATCATCATTAGCTACTATTAGTTGTACGCCATGTGTTCAGGGGAGATATCTAAAATTCTACCAACTAAGCTGGGCGGCACTGGAATCAATTACTTCTTCAACGAAAGTTCATGGAGTTAATTAGCTCTAATTATGTTTTGGCGGTGAACCCAATTACAAAGAAGTTTATAATTAACGACATTAAGTCGAAATATATTAAAGTACAAAGGGCACCGCCTAGACATATGCTTCTTAATACCACAAACACAAGAGAATGTTGTATCTACCATTCATCTTAGATAATCATGATATTTATGCTCTAATATTAGCTAAGTATTTTGTAAATAATTAGGTTCGACTAGATAAAGAATGCATAAAAAGACGAACACTAGAGAGTAAATAGATCTTTTGTTTTGAATGTTTTCCTATGTCATGAAATTTATTTTTTCTATAAAATAAGATAAGTCTTAATCGCCACCTCTTTGCTTCATGGCATGACATGAAGTGCAAGAAAACAACTGAAATATTATGTATATCATCATCCAAATCATGCATAAGGGTTGACCAAAACATAAACTTATATAAAAAGACTAGACTTTACAAATAACTCCAACAAGTATATATATATGTATATGTTGTAGGTAAAGAAGACAACATATAGATAAGATATAATTGGAGTACCACTTAGGGCAAGAACCAACAAATTCAACTGACACTATGTGGTCTTAATTTATGTTATGCCAATCTGGAATTGTCTAGAACCATTTTTAATGTTTTGCTATCTTAGCATTAGCTCATTCTTTCATGACACAAATTAAGAGAATATACAGACAGGAGGATTATTGTGTCCATCTATGCAAGTTGAGTTGAGTTGAGTTTTGTTGTCGTGTTTGTTACTTGTCAACTTGCAGTCTGTCTATTCGACGTCGACTTTGTGTTTGTGACCCCACATAACCTACCTTGAAAATATACATATAAGAATAGGCAAGCCCTAAAAGTCTAATGTCATATAGCTCAGGCTAATATTCATAAGAAGTACTTTATTAGTATTATCGTAAAATTAAAATCACTTAATCACCATATTCAATATATTAACCTAAATTGATCCTATTGAGATATAAAATTTTTATCTTAATTTCCATAAAGATGATGATTTCATGTATGTTAATCATTGTTTTTCTCCTAACATTTTTCATAACAAAAATGCCTACTACATTAGTGTCACTCTACTATAAGGAGAGAATGGCACCAAGGGGAGATTGTGAAAGAACTCGACTAAAAGGGGAAGAGAGAACTCCTATATTTATTTCTACAGCTTAATATCTCATGACTGCCTTTTTATATCTTTCAAAGAGTAATTCAACTGACTTAGGTCCACATTGAAAAAAACCTGATAAACAAAGATAGAGCAAACTCATTTTAAGGTGAGACACATATTACTTGTATTTTACGAACTCCTTTGCTACATTTGTTTTAACTTTGAAGCAAATAACACGTGGACACTCACAATGGAGATATAAATAGTGGTTGAGAGGACAAGTCAGTAAGACAAGGAATTATACGTACGGGTTTTTCTTGTAAAGAAGTAAGCTTGATTTTCTTTAGAACAAATAGTATCACAAAACGAATAAGCTTATAATGCCACAGGGACTTCGGCGTAGAGCAATTATTATTTATCTAGGGCTGAAGTGTGGTTGACAAGCATCGTAGAAAATGATGGGGCACATAATAATATGCATTTGATACTCCATCATATATGTCCAGCGGATGCATTTAGCGTATAAATTATTTCTAATTTAGAACAATACTAAAGTAGGATTTACATTTACATGGGGAATAGCTCTATACTTTGATCATTAGATATTCTCTTGCGATACTTACATTTGATCAGTATTTGTACCTTCCGATCGAATACCTTACAGGTGGGAAAACATAGTTTCCTAGGATAAACATACATTAAAGATTTAAGTCTTTCGCAGCTCATTTAATTGCACATTAATAAAGTTTTGGATTATGAGCAAAACATGACTTGTTGAACTGAAGAAGTTAATATCCCCTAAGTTTTGTTTTGTTCTAAAACTGTGCTGGAGCTTTGATGGTCACGAAGCTAGAATGGCTACATATAACTACAACTTACTTGTAAAACCCAACCAAGTAGGAAAGGTTAAGCTTAAATATTGTTGCTAATAATAAAGACAAATTACGATTTAATTAGCTAAAAATCTCTATGTCTAACTAAGCAAACAAATCTCTATAATATATATATAATTGTAATCACCTCAAACAAAAAATATGATGCCTACACATAAGTACAACTTATTTCGAATGAACCAACAAAGTACAAAAGGTTAAGCTTAAATATTGTTGCGAATAATAAAGACAAATTATGACTTAATTAACTAAATACAAATCATTATGATATATATACGTAATTATAATTACCTCAAACAAGGAGGACATTCTATGTAGTAAACAAAAGCAACCGTCCTTGTCCTCTATCAAATTGGTCAATATTTTGGATAGCCTAAATTGGTCTTATCTATGTAGACATGCATGGTTCTGTTCCTAAACAAGAAAATACAATTAACTTCCTTTCCTTTTTCTGCCACAAGGCCGAAAGATAAGTTATTCTTAATGTATATGTGCTGCATCGTCCGGAGATAATAAGGTCTTATTTATGCTGAAGTGTAATACGTCAAAGCCGCAAAATTAGTTGTATCTATCAATCAATATTATATATACGCCGCACATATACACAAAATTCTTAGGACAAATCTTTCTATACATGGTTTTGATCGACCTAGAGGGAATCAAGACGCCCTGGTCTGTGTCTAGCATACTAGGGAACTATAGATACTTACATACTAAAAATTGCCGGCTAAGATGGTAAAGTACCTATATGTAATTAAATATATCTGTCGATATCTAGTTTTCTACAGGAGACTAGTGGTTGTAATAGTTGCGTTCTAAGACGATGGTTAAGAAATGTTGAGTCGTGCATGCTTGCAGATTAGGTGTCATCATATACTCGCAACTCTTTTCTATTATGAACATGTCATTTAATAATCAAATTCCTTGATTAGGTACCTAGTTTTCTTACCCAGGGTTGTGTGCTTGCTCTTGTTTTCAGTTGCGAACAAGCAGAATCATCGAAGCGTTACTTCCATTTTTTTGTTTTTTTGTCTAAAACAGTAATTCGATCAGTTCCCCCGTAGATGAAAGGCTATTCATCTCTTTTCTATTTGTTTTGGGGTCAAGGAAAGGAGGTGGTAGGTAGTTTTCTACGTATCATCTCGAAAGTATTACACCCATAAGAAATTAACATCCATAACTAATTAAATTCTTAAGGACTCAATTTGCAATTGATTAGACGAAACTTTTTATTCCTAGACCATCTTTACAAGACTAGATTCACACAAAGAGTAGATGACTAGCACTAGCAGGAAGTCTACTTCTCACCTAAATTCCATGTTACCAGACAAAACTAATGCCCATAGAGAAGGGCATTTAGTTCTGCTGTTCCTGTCATTTCCCTAACACCAACTCCATACCTTGATATATATTCGGCTAATTAATTACGATAATTAATTTCAAAGATGGAAACATTCTTGCTCTTTCTATCAATAGCTATGATTTTCCAATTCTAAAAAGGTATGGCTTCATTAGCTACTTCATTATGCATTAGCATACAGAAAGAGAAGCATGATGGTTATAAATACCTCTGATTCGCTATCCAATCTCAGCTTGTTAGCCAGATACTTGGTTAATAATCGGACTGTTATTCTTCCATCCCTGACCATTTAAAACGAGTCAACCGAAACATGAAGTTTCTTGGGAGTTGTTGAATTAGAATGAGCTCATGGACAAAGGATAGGAGAAGACAGACAGTGAACGGATTACAAAGATTAGAAGTCTTATCTTACTTGATTTTCAGGTAGCTCCTGGATATTTGAGGCAAGAATGGTTCTTTAGCACTGCATTCGACACCAAATTAATCATTTCGTTATAAAGTAGGAAAATTTAGTATTTGAAAAGTTTGAGAAAATATATATTAAAAAATGTTCTTGAAAGAAAATAATGGTGGGTTGGTGCTGATATATTCTTTTGAGGATGATTCTGGTTTATTCTCCAGTTCTCACGTGCGTTAGCGAACTTACTGATATTGAGACGCTTGTAACATAAACCAAATGCCCGAATGAGGTCTCCTAGGAGGATCCACGACCCTAAAATCAGAGGTCGGTCCGGCGACATCTATTCTACCATGGACTTGATGCAAGGGACGCGAAAAATAGGAACCCAGTGGCATCAATGAAGAAGAAGAGGAAGTCGCAGCTAGAACGTCGTATGGCATAGGCCTACATGCCCAGTTAACCTCCTGATGATGAGGAGGATTGTAAGTAGTATTTGAGCCACTTCCACGGAGCTGTTGGTGCTGAAACAACAACGGTGAACTAAAACTAGTGGCACAAGATGATGGGATATTCATAAATGGCCTTGGAAGAGCTGTAAATTCTGGGACCGGAAAGATTGGAGAGCTGAATATCCTCGGATGAAGTGATGAACTGCTTCTTGTTAATAGATCAAGCTCTATCAATTCTCCTGCTTCTCCTCTAGGTGTTTGATCCAGTATTTGATGACCCTGATGTTGTTTACTATCTTCACGACTTGTAGTATCCTGGCCACCAATTCTCAGTTGTAGCCAGCCTTCATCTTTCTCTTCTTGTACAACGTCTTTAGAGCTTGAACCAGATTCATTAAGACTGTTAGTTCTTGATTCATCTTCTGCCATGGGATTAGAAACTGGATCAGATCCTAAAGAAGCTTCGCTAATATTGTTACAATACTCATAACCTTCTAATCGATTCATAAGACCAACACTCTCCTCATCAGCATAACTACCAACACAACCACCATAACCGCCACAAAGCACAAGCTGCCGTCTCTGTTGTTGTGGTTTAGAGAGAGTTTGAGCAGGAACCATGGTCATATCGGAAGGGTCGGAAAAGGAGACGGGTGATAGTTGTTGACGACGGTTTGAAAGTCAGCCATGGATTGAAAGGTTTGTAAAGTGAGAGTGATATTTGAAAGAGGGTAGAGTTAAAGCCATGAGCATGTGCAACAATTAAGGACATCAAGAGAGAGCGCCCATTCACCGGGTAAGGGCTTTTGTTTACTGTTTCATATTAAACATAACCGAGGACAAGTAGGAGAATAACCCTCGCAAATCTCACTTTCCATAATTCTCTTTGTTTGGAAGCTTGTGATGAGAATGAAATAATGGAAGCAGGAAAAAAAGAGAGAAAGACGGGTGGTCAGTAAGTCGGTTATGTTACATTATAATATTATGAATTCTTCTTTTTTCTTTTGACTTTAGTACTAGGGATATGTGTACATGTTACATTCCTTGCGGCAGTTTGTTTAATGAGAAAATTACAGGATCATATAAATCAGAAACGGGACGGAACATCCAGCCAACAACTTTATGGCATGTCAAATGGCTGTAAGAACTTGCTTCATTCTCGAAAATATCCCACAAGAAGGTCAATGTTGGGAATTGTAGGATTCTCATTAAGTCAGCTGATCAACAACTACAACACCGATTATGGGCTCATAACTTGGACCCATCATCTTGGATATTTTCAAACCCCTCTTCTTTCCCCACCATCAAAAGATGACATGGTGCGTATACTCCGAGTCTACTCAGGATTTGAATAACTATATGCTTTAATAAAGATTTATAACATATCTTATTTAATATCCTAAACGAAAATTTCAACGAAATCATAAATGAAAACATAATTTACAAATTGCATGTGTCTGTCAACTATAATTTTTAAGAGAAATAAGTTGAAGATCAAATTTAAAATTTTAAAAGTGGAATAAAGTTTTATGTCAAGCACATTTGAATATATACATGTCTCTTTAGAATTCAATATTTGGCTCAACTGAGAATCTTATTCATATGAAAACATGTCCAAATTTTGAAGTTATGAACAAAGGTCGTATTTCAGTGCCTATTTGCTAGACCATGAGGCCTAGAATTAGAACATGGATGTTGAATTTCATTGGATGAGCAAAAAAAAAAAAAAATTTTTTTTCCTCTAAATGGTTTAGGCTCGATGATAAAGTTTTAACAAGTTTATTTGTTTGAAGGAACTTGAGGTAGCTTAGTATCTATGTTCTATGAAACAATTTAGAAAGAATAATAAATTTTCTTATTACATCTTGAACATGAAATTTTACCAATATAAAAAAAAGTAATGTTTTTCTTTAAATAAAAAAAATTGATTATTTAACGAGGGATATAGAAGTGGTAGGCATAGCAATGGCATAATGACCTGTGGACATAAACTCAAGATAATGAAAGCAAGAAACGAAGGTAAGTGTAAGTCATTAATTAAGAGGTAATTATGAACCAATAAATGGGGGCACGATGGTGTTTCCCCACATCCTCGGCAAGCAGGAAGAACACACTTGCCTAACGATGTGCCTCCCACCCTTCTTGCAGCAATTGTACCTTAGGGCTCTCTCATTTTGTTCCATTCAAGTATATTATGAAACATATGCATATATTCTTAGTGGTCTTGTTAGTTTCTTAAAGAAATTAAGGTAGTTCTACTTAAAAAGATTTATAATGTGTAAAGCATAAAGTTTAATTAATCAATCATTCTAACAATTTGGAAAAATATATATGCCTCTCTTTGTTGGTTATCCCCATGCCTGCTTGCTATTTAGTAAAAGAATTTCAATATGAAATGATGATTTTCTTTAAAAATGTAAGAAATCTTGGTGGTTGTTATTAGGATAGGCGCTTCATGAAAATCTATTTATTTCTCATACCAGCCCATCAAGCATGGTCCTCCTCTCTCTTAATTGATTAAGCACTTTGTTTTCTTTGATTTTAAAAATTTTCAAATCCAACAAATTCTTTCAATTGAATTTAAGGATGAGATTCACTATGACTTGCCATTTTAGGTGACTAATATTAAAATTGTTGACATTTAGGGCTTTAGTTCCAATGACTAGGTTCCTGAACTTCGAATAATATTGATAGGTGGCCAAATTTAATTTTTATTATATTTATATTATTAAAAACAATTGGAAAATGATCATCCATATGCCTTGCTAGCTTTTTTTTTTAAGGATTTAATGTTTTCGTGCAACAACATTAAGTTTGTTACATTGCATATGCATGCCTAAGGAATGGAAAATATATAAAAGCTGAGGATCACGAGGTAGTGCATGGGCATGGAACAACTTGAGCTTGGAACAAAAGTATGCAGAAAAAGAAGCCCATTGAAACGAAAATGTTTTTCACCCTAAAATCCCCATAATATGAACATTTATCTCTTACTCTCATTAATAATGTGATTATACACACACACACACAATTTAAGTGCACTTTTGCTGATTTTATAATCCAATTCTAACATATATATTCAACAATAATATACATTAGAATAACATATAAACTAAATATGGTAGAAAATGAAAAACCTTCGACCATTATTGTTTGTGCTTGGAGAGTCTGCATTTTAGAATTCTTCTAAGCTCTCAATTCCCAATTTAATATGTATTTTTCATAAGAGAAAAGAAGCTTAGAGACCCCAAAAATCTGAATGAAAAAACATATAAAAATGTGCTTCCATAAAACACATTGGTTGTTACCACAAAAATAGGATATTAATAGCCACTAAATTCATAATGTTAGACCACCATTTATGGGTATTAAACTAGAATATGAACGTTTCTCATATTCTCCCACTTAGTCCATATGTTTAACTTTGTATCAAATTCTAATCCGATCTAGATATAATATATGAATCATGGAAATAGATCCTCTAGTAGTTGAGTGTTATCTTCCATGTATTACAATGTAGTACATTTAGTATTCACACGAATGTGATAACATTACTTAATGAATAAACCCTATGTTTATTTTAGGTCTAAAAATAATCAAAATTTTCAAAATTCAATAATGGACACCATAATATACGAAAATATTATAAGAGTTTCATGAAAACAACATTGTCCATACAATGAAAACTATATAATGGAACCCAATCCCATTCTAACAACATGATCCTTTCACTTCAATTGTGGCATGCCTTTTGTTAAAGGATTAGCTATCATTAATTCAGTGCTAATGTGTTCAATGAACACTTTCTTGTCTTTAATACGTTCCTTTATAGATAAAAACTTAACGTTGATATGTTTACTCCAACTACCACTCTTATTGTTTTTAGCTAGAAAATAACAGCTGAATTGTCACATATATTCCCCATGATCTAGAAATGGAATCCATGAGTTTAAGCCCATATATGAAACTCTTTAGCCATATACCATGTGATGTAGCCTCAAAATAAGAAACAAACTTAGCCTCCATGGTGAAATTAGCAGTTAAAGATAGCTTAACACTCCACCAAGATGTGGCTCTATGGGCAAACATAAAGATATAATCTGATGCTGATTTTCATTAATCAACACACCCAGGAAAAATTTGAATATGAGTACCCTATTACCTTCAGATTGTTGGTTCGTCTGTATATAAGCTCCCTTGAAGGTATCTCAATACTTTCTTTGTAGCTCTCTAGTGATTAATCTTGGGTTACTCTGATATCTGCCTAACATTCCAATAACAAATGTAATGTCAGGTTTTGTACAAAGCTGAGCATACTTCAGGCTTCTGATTGCAGAAGCATATGGAATGTTTTTCATTTGTTCTATTTCAAAATCATTTTTTGGGAATTGGTCCAAATTGAAACTATCCCCTTTCACAATGGGCGCTACACTTGGTGAATAATCTTTCATCTGAAATCTCTCTAAAACTTTATTAATATAGGTTTCTTAAGAAAAACCTAAAATACCTCATAATCTATCTCAAT
>JAOTAW010000001.1:6483945-6503265 GCA_025629945.1 Erythroxylum savannarum | reverse complement strand
TTTAATTGTTTGTATATATTTTTATATAAATAAAAATATAAATAAATTATTTTTAAATATAAATCACATAAAATAAAGTAAAATATATTAAATAATTAATATTAATATTTTTATATAATTAATAGTAAAATAATAAATTTCCTGTAACTACTACTTTAATATGAGGGGTATAAAAGTTATTTATTATACATTACATTTCATTTCATATATCTTCTAAACAATAATTTATTACATTACATTACCAAACATTTCATTTCTTATAAACAACTTTTTATTATATTCCTTTCCATTCTATTATAAAGTGTACCGTTCTAATTTATTTCATTCTATTGTATTCCGTTATTTAACGTCCACCCAAACTGGACTTATTGGTAGCCTCTCTGTTGCTTGCCTTCTAGAGTGCCCAGTGAATCCCCCGCTGAATCTGAGGTAAGATCTTTCGAACTTATCCTTCTTTTTCTTTCTTTGTTTCAGTTTTACTTTACCACCCTCTTCCCAGATCTGCTTTAATTCTTTCTTACAAGGAACTGTTCTTTTCGTTACTTTCTTCAACATCTCCATTGGACATTTCTTGTGTTGTTTTGGAATTTATTGTCTTCTTTTTCCCTCTTCTTGGTTCGAACTAGTTTAATTAATCAATATTTAGTGGGAAGTTTCTATGTTAATGAGTAATTTTCCATGGATGTGGCATTGCATTTTCTGTGTTAGCCGGGATCTGCAAAATCTCAAATTATATGTGGCTGATTCTATCTTGATTTATACATATCGGTATCTTATGTTTTTCATTTCTTTAGTGGTCGGATGATATGCTTCTCAAATTTTGTTAAAGCCTCGCATGTATTTTTCATTGATGGGAATTTTTGAGAATCAGAAAAGACTTCTTTAATGTCAAATTTTGTTTCTTTAATGGAAAACTCTTCTGGGTCTGATTTGATTTTGGAGGGAATTTAGGCTTTCAATTTTCTTTTTGATGTTTGGTTAGGGGTATGAGTAATGAATCTTGTAGTTCGTGTGATAGAGGCAAGGAATTTGCCACCAATGAAAACTTATGGATTGAGAGATCCGTATATAAAATTGAAGCTGGGAAAGCAGAAGTTCAAGACCAAAGCAATGAAGAAATGCTTGAATCCAAGTTTCAGGGTTGATGACTTGGGTGACGCACTTGTAGTTTCTGTATTGGATGAAGACAAGTACTTCAATGATGACTTTGTTCATTTAATTACTTTCTTCAACATCTCCATTATCCATTTCTTGTGTTGTTCTGGAATTTATCAAGAGCTACTTTAGTCTCTTCTTTTTCCCTCTTGTTGGTTTAAACTAGTTTAATTAATCAGTATTTAGTAGGAAATTACTATGTTAATAAGTAATTTTCCATGGATGTGGGGAGAAAGTTTACGAGTTGTGATAGAGCTGACTATCCGTGAAGCTATAATTGCTTCTACTTTTAGTATACTTCAGTTAACGTAGTCTTTGCAATTTAGAAACAATTATAAAGTCATTTGAGTTTGATTGTAATATGGCAATCACCTCCGCTTTGGAGTAAGGATGAGTGGATGAAGCTGTGGCACGGTCTAGAAACACATTAAAACACAAGAGGCTCTATAATATATAGATTGATGCTATTTGTCCGACTGTTTTTATAGAACTCATATGCAGAAAACTTTAACTTACATTATTTTCCAAATGTCCATGTATGTGTTTATATTAGGAAATCTCTATATCCTAGTATTCATTAAGTTATACACACCAGATATGTTTCCTGATGGAGGGTTGTGTTTTGATTTCAGGTTGGGCAAGAATCTTTCAGATTTATTACTAGATCTTACTATAGAGGAGCAGCTGGAGCAATTCTATTTATGGCATGATCAGGTCAATTTGTGTATGTGTAGCTGATAAGTTAGATTGAAATCATAACTTGTAGAAGTGTTTCAGTCATTGTTGTAGAATTATCGTAGGAAATTTGAAACCATGCTATACTATCCACCTCTGCTCATGTTGGACATCTTGCTTTTGAATTATGGATAAACTTAGCGTGTGACATATTGTGATGGGTTCTGATTTTTTTTAAAAAATTAATGGTAATTCATTAACGATAGTAAAACTATTTACAACATTACAATGAAATTTTCCTAAAGGAAATCAAAAGAATCTCATACAATGGCAAGATCCGCAAGGTGGTACGGGCTGGTTTGCTCATTTCGATACATGCATCGATTCCTCTCATACCATATGTTGCCGATTATGAGTAAAAAAGCAGTTGACATAAGTTGTTTATCATCCGACCCTTGGTTGGACATGCGGATGAGCCAAAAGAGTGTAGTATTCCAGTCGTAGGAAGGGATAAATAAGGCAATTTTACGAAGTATTTGGGACCATACCGTGATAGAGTAAACACAACTGAAAAAAAGATGGTTACGATCTTCAAGGGCCAACTTACATAATTCATATACAGGGTTGTACGTTCCATGCCATCGATCCTTAGTGCTTAGACGATTTTTAATTGCAAGCCTTACAAACATGGAAGCCTTGGGGATGAAGCTTTGTTGCCGTAGGAGGGAGTACTAGGGACGCTTAGATTATCCCCTTGAAGGCAAGTGTAGCAGGATTTATTAGTGAATATATCTTTAGTATGGGGTCTCCAAACAAGTGTATCCTTAGTGTTGTTCCGATTCAGGCTTGGAAAGTAATGATAGAGTGTACTAAATCCCCGAAAATTTCCAGTCCACTGCCCATAAGAGATGAAAGAGGAGATTTTGGCATTATGTGGTATGCAACCTTGAAGATGTGCAAGCTTCAGTCTGCATGTCAATGGATTGAAATCGGTTCAGTTATCATACCATAACCATACATTACATCCACTCCCCAAGTGATGAAAGATAAATGGGTATATCAGTTCTCGAATTTTCAGCATATGTTGGAAACTGTAAAATAACCCGACGTGGCCTGAAGCTACCAAAAACTCTGACGAAGAAGATAAGTCTCATGAATCCATTTTAGCCAGATGGTCATTTTGTTTGTGAGTAACCGCCAAACCTTCTTATAAAGAAGGACTTTTTACGTAACTTGTGTAGATGGTATGCCCAATCCTTTGCGAGATTTTGGAGGGTGACCTCATCCCATTTTACTTTAGCTTTCCGAGCGTTATCCAAAGAGCCTGACCAAAAGAAAGCTCTGATAGTTCGATCAATCTTTTTAATCACCTTACGTGGAAGCATTAAGTGATTGATCCAGTAGACATGGAGGTTACTAAGAATGGAAATTGCGAGTGTAACTCTTGCAGCCATGGATAATAAATGGTTTTGCCAATTAAAGGTTCTGGCTTTGTATTTTTCCAAGAGGGGTAAGCAGTCAAGATAGGTGAGTTTCGCATAAGAGATGGGTACACCCAAGTATTTAAACGGAGGAGCATGCAGCTCCATACCTAAAATTCGGGCCAGCTCTTGAGAATGGTGGATGTCCGATGAACAATATAAGTAGCTTTTGTGCAAATTGATTTATAAACCCGACCAACTAGAGAACGATGCAAGATGTCTTTAATAATGGTAATGGAAAATGAATCGGCCCTAGTGAGAAGTAATAAATCATCAGCAACATGAGATGAGTTAGCTTGAGCAACAGTTGTGGTGGTAATTGAATCGAACATTGGAGAAGATAATCTTATCAAGAATTTTGGGCAGCCCCTCTGTGACTAACAAAAAAATGTATGGTGAAAGGGGATCAACTTGGCGGATCCCTCGAGCACAAGTTAGAGGTTTAGTCAGAACTCCATTGACAAGAATACTAACGGATGAGGTATATAGGCAAAGCATAAGTAAATTCTTGAAAGGAAGAGGGAATTCCAAAGCATCTAAACATGCTTGAATAAAACCCAACTAACAGAGTTGAAGGCTTTATAAAAACTGATTTTCCATATTCAACTTTTCAGTTGTTTTCCTGATTGATAATCCTTGAGAAGTTCTTGCATAAGAAGGATGTTGTCACCAATAGATCGACCTTCGATGAAAGCCCCTTAGGTTTAACTTATAGTTTCAGCTAGGACTGTTTTCATTCTCCAAACCAAGAGCTTGGCAACGACTTTGTAAAGGGTGTTACAACACGATATCGGTCGATAATCTGATAGAGAGCAAGGGTTTGATTTTTTCGGAACAAGATAAACGAAGGCATGATTGAGCTCTCGTAACATCTTGCATGAAGCTATTGTTTCCAAGACAACTTTAGTGAATAGGTCACAGTGATATGCCAAGTTCGTTGGAAGAAGTGGTCAGTGAATCCGTCAAGACTAGGGGCCTTTGATGGATATTATAATCAGAAGATGTGCAAGAACTGTGGAAATCTTCTCATTAATTAAAAGAAACAACTTACAAGCGTTTATATACAAGCTGAAAACAACGAGCACGTGAGCAACACGTGGTTTGGAACTAAATTAGTTTAAGACAAACTAATAAGAAAGATATGTCGTAATACACCCCCCTCAAGATGGTGTTTCGTGTATGCTGAGAAGACCCATCTTGGCAATGAATTGATAAAATGCTGGAGCATGTAAGGATTTGGTGAAGATGTCGGCCAACTGGTTCGATGTACGAATATGAAACAATTTTAAAAAGCCATCACGAACCTTATCGCGAACAAAATGACAATCCACTTCAATGTGTTTAGTCCTTTCATGAAAAATAGGATTAGTGGCAATATGTAAGGCAGATTGATTGTCACAAAACAATCTGACAGAGGGTTGAGAGACAAGGAAAGAATCAAGAAGGGCTGCAAGCCAGACCAATTCACAAGTTACAACCGCCATAGCTCGGTACTCAGCTTCGGCAGAAGAACGGCTAACCACAGCTTGTTTCTTGGACTTCCAAGAAATCAAAGAGTCTCCTAGATACACACAATAACCCGAGACACTTCGTCTTGTATCAGGACAAGAAGCATAATCGGAATCCACAAATGCTGTAAGATGCAGATTGGAAGCACATGGATAAAACAATCCAAGAGCTGGATTTTTCTTCAAGTAAGCCAAAAGATGATAAGCAGCTTGCATGTGAGGTTGTCGAGGAGAGGAGACAAATTGACTAAGGCAGTGCACGGAATGTGTGATATCAGGCCTGGTATGAGTCAAGTAAAGAAGTCTGCCTATTAATCTTCTGTAAACCAAGGGATCATCTAACAGTTCACCTTCATTGGCACTAAGCTTTTGTGAAGGAATCATAGGTACCTCTGCTGGCTTAGCACCCAACTGACCAGTGTCTTCCAACAATTGAAGACAATACCTCCTTTGTGACACTGAGATTCGCCAAATTCATCAAGCTTGTACAGGGGAAGCGTGTCGGGCAGAGGAGAATGTTTATCCACTTCAATACAAATTTTTGCATAGCTTATCCGTTCCACGTGGGTAGTGTGACAATCCATACAGATCGATTTTTCAATGGAGCTGGCTATATAACTAAGACCTTGAAGGGTCCAAAACTCAACGGGAATGTTATGAAATTACACCCAAGGGGAATTTATCAATACTACCCTTAGCACAGTCCAATCCCAACCTCCATTTTTGTAAGAACATGGGCTGGCCTCCCACATGCCAAAGGGTAGACTCCATGATTTCTAAGAGATGCTGGTCAGAGCTAAACTTAAAAAGGATATTATCATCCTCCATAACTAGCGTCTTCTTGTTGGAGATGTCTCAGAAGTTCAGATATACGTCGAGTTAGCGTGATAAAGGAGATTAAGAAAAATCAGTTACTCAGCAGTTAGAAATTGAGCATTATAAATACTGTAATTCGATATGAATTATACACACACGTTTCTGAGCTTTGATAATCAATAACATTTTGACGAAACCTCAACGAATTGTTGAGTTCTTCACACTGCTCTATTTTCCCCTGTTTCTGAGACAGTTCTCTCTCTAAAACTTCTCTCTACATTCTGTCATTCCTTCTCGGTTATCTTTGTGCATGATAGACAGATAACAACAAAGTACTATCAGAGCTAGATTCTTAAGGGATTTATGAAGGTGTAGGTAAGGAACTTGGCTCGGAGGTTTAACTCTTTCTCGGACGAGGGACGACGGCAAGCGTGGAACACTCGGAGATGGCTGAGAGCTCAACGCTTAGTCTGCAACCTGCGATATTCAATGGTGAAGGATATCAAATATGGGCGATCAAGATGGAGGCTTACCTGTAAGGACAGGATTTGTGGGAACCAATCGATGAAGATTACACGGTTGAAATCCCAGAAGATGCTCCGATCGCTCAACTACGGTGGCTAAGGGAGAGGGTGATAAAGAAAGCCCGAGCCAAATCTTGCCTATACCAGTCAGTATCACCCTCAATCTTTACTAGAATTATGGGACTTGCTTCTGTAAAAGAAATCTGGGATTTCTTGAAGCAAGAATACGAGAGTGACGAGAAAGTAAAGAACATGAAAGTTTTGAATCTTTTAAGGGAATTCGATAGAATTCAAATGAAAGAAGATGAGATGATTCAGAATTACTGTGAAAGATTAATTCAAATGGCAGATCAAATCAGGCTTTTAAGAGCCGAATTCAAGGATCAAAGATTAGTGTAGAAGCTTCTTGTATCCGTCCCTGAGAAGTACGAAGCAACAATTGTCTCTCTTGAGAACTCGAAGGATATTGGGCAAACAAAGCTTGCCGAAGTAGTGAGTGCCTTACAAGCTCAAGAGCAGAGATTCTTGATGAGGAAGACTGAAGCTACTAAAGGCGCCTATAGAGTCTTTGCCAAAACAAAGACTCAAGAAAAATCCAAGAAGAAGAAAAAGAAAGGAGGGTCGAACTCTAAAGGCTCTCAATCGCGCCAAAAGCATGGGAGCAAGAATACAGGAGGAGAAAAGGCAAACAATTACAACCCCTATCTATATTGCGGTAAAACCAATCACTTAGCCTTCAGATGCTGGAAGAGGCCAGACGTAGAGTGCAGAAGGTGTCATCAGAAAGGGCATATGGAGGCTATCTGCAAGAAGTAATCACCACAGGAGGCAGCCAATGTTCAGGTGACCGAAGAGGAAGAAGAACAACTGTTTGTGGTGATCGGAAATCAGATCGAGAACTACCCATCCGACTGGCTGATTGATAATGGATGCACTAGCCACATGTCTCCGGATCCAAGGTTATTCAAGACTCTAAATAAACAGGTAAGAGCTAGAGTAAAGCTTGGAAATGGTGACTGCATCCGAGTAGAAGGGAAGGGTGAGGTAGAGTTAGTAACCAAGAAAGGCATCAAGATTATTTCGGATGTGCTGTATGTTCCAAAGATTCAGCACAATCTCTTGAGTGTAGCACAACTGATCGAGAAAGGTATGACTGTGCATGGATGTATGCAAACCCATGCCAGTAACTTCGTTTAGTGGAAGCTGATATTTCTTGTTGATAATCGATGACTACTCCAGATACTCATGGATCTACTGTCTCAAGAGCAAGGGAGAGGTAGCTAGGGTCTTCAAGGAGTTCAAATTGTATATTGAAAATCAAACGAACCTAAGCATCAAGTAGGTGAGGACGGATAACGGTTTAGAATTTATATCTAACGAGTTTAGTGTGATCTGTAAATCAGCAAGGATAAAGCACCAGCTTACCACGCCCTACACTTCACAGCAGAATGGCGTAGTGGAGAGGAGGAACAGAACTGTGGTGGAAATGACGAGGTGTATGCTGGAGGAGAAGCGACTACCGAAGGAATTTTGGGCGGAGGCAGCGTCCACCACCTGTTTCCCGCTGAACAGAGTATACTCTCGGGTACTCGAGGATAAGAAGCCGCATGGATTGTGGCATGGTTACAAGCCGAAGATGAGCAATCTGAAAGTATTCGAATCATTATGTAGTGTCGTCATTCCTCAGGCCAAAAGGAGCAAGCTAGATGGAAAAATTGAGACGACAGTCTTCGTAGGTTACTTGGAGGTCAGTAAGGGGTACAGGCTGTATTATCCGGACCAGAAGAAAATAAAAGTCAGTAGAGATGTACACTTCTTCAAAGAAGAATGTTGGAGCTGGCCCGGAGATAAGGAAGTAAATGAAGTAAAAAAATCGAACACGAAGATGCAATCAAACTTTTCGACAATAGCAAGCAACTCAGACCGGTATGAAGAAGAGGGAGAGGCAGAACCCGGAAAAGTCATTAAACTGAAACAACAGGGTGACCAGGTTAAGTGGACTTCCGAGGAGAAGCAAATTTCTGAAGAAGAAACCGAGGATGATTACGATCATGTACCGGTAAGAGGAATGAGGAGCTTAGCGGAAATTTACGAGAGGAGCAATGAAGCCATTCTGGAACCAACTCGAACCCAAGAAGCATTGAAAAATCCAAAATGGGTAAAAGCCATGGAGGAATAAATGTCGATGATTGACAAAAACAAAACCTGGAATCTAGTTGAAAAGCTTCCGGACAAGAGAGCCATAAGATTAAAATGGGTATAAAAGACGAAGTTGAATCCAAATGGCTTTGTAAACAAGCTAAAAGCAAGACTCGTAGTAAAAGGGTACGCACAAATTGAAGGAGTCGATTTCGGAAAGACGTTTGCACCGGTGGCCAGAATTGAGATGATCCGGTTATTGTTGGCTCTAGCAGCTGAAAGGGTGTGGAAGGTGCATCAAATGGACGTGAAGTCCGCCTTCCTCAATGGAATTCTACAAGAAGAGATTTATGTTCAGCAATCGGAAGGTTTCGTAATTAAAGGAAAGGAGGAGATGGTGTATAGGCTAAACAAAGCCCTTTTAGAAATACAATTCAGAAGAAGTTGCAGCGAGCCGACGATGTATATGTAGATGGAAGAAGGAGAAGTGACCGTAGTTGCAATTTATATAGATGACTTGTTGCTTACTGGGAGTTCTGAGAAGCAGATTGATCACCTAAAGCAACAATTCAATAAAACCTTCGAAATGACAGATCTCGGAGGAATGAAATACTTCTTGGGCATGGAGGTATTTCAACGTAAAGGATACATTACAGTATGCCAAAGGAAGTATATTCGAGATGTATTGAAAAGATTCAAGATGGATCAGTGTAAACAAGTCTCAACCCCAATCTGCCCGAAAGAAAAAATCGTAAAGAAGGAAGAACTATCGAAGTATGGTCAGTTGTCTAATGTACATCATAGCTACAAGGCCGGATGTTTTGTATTCAGTAATTTAAATAAAAATAATTTATTTTTTAGTTTTATTTAATTTATAATTATTATTAGTAATAAAAATATTTATTATTATTTTAAAAGCAAAAATTAAAAATTCATAATAATTATAAAAAGTTGAAGTAAATAAAAGAAATAATTTAAAAAACTTTGGAAAAAAGGGGAAAGGAGAGGTTAAAGGGATAGATGGAGATTTTAAAATTTTTTGTAAATTTTGCAAAAAAATCTCCTTATTTTTTTACATTTCTGGTACTAGTACCGGCTGCTACGATCCAAAACAGATCGGTATCGACCAATATGTAAACCCGGTATAATCTCCTATTTGTTTTGTATCAATTTTGGTCTGGTACGGAACAATATTCAAAGTGTTGGTTGGGAATGCTTGGAAGATAATGCTTCGAAGTTTGGAGTACAAAAAATAGTTTTTACATCTGAGAAAGAAAGCGGCAAGCATAGAGTAGCAGATGCAATTTGACTTGCATTCACTGTAATTCCATTAATACATATACATGCTACTTTTATGGCCAGATTTGAGCATGATTTGATTATTAATAAAAATTATTCAAAATGAGTAAAAAATGATATTAGACTTTAATTAATATGTAATTTTTTAAATTATATTTAAGAATATAATTACAAAAATAAAAACATGATGATAAAAACAAATATATTTTTGTTTTAAATTTTTTATTACATATCTTAATTAAATATATTTTAATTTTTAATTTTTATATTACAAATTTCAATTTTTAATATAGGCTATTGAAATACCACCGGTACATCCAAAAGATCATCAATATTATATATAGGTCATCAAAATACCATCAATACATCCAAAAGATCATCGATTGTCTAGAAGATCATCAACGCATCTAAAGTATTATCAATATTACACATGGGATTATCCAAAAGATCATTAATACATAAAAAAGATCATCAATTCCACACATCAATTGGTTGACTTCCTCTCTTTTTTTTTTTCCAATTTTCTTAAACATGTGTCTTTCTTTTATTTTGTGATGCACCGAGTACTATAGTTTTCGGAGAAGGCATGTGCGCTTAATCCTAAACATATATTTCATAAATATACTATGTAAAATTTTACTTAAATATTATAAGAAAATAGGACCAATGACATAATATTTAAGTGAATTTTCCATAGAAATTGTCCATAGAGAAACTTTACTCTAATATATACTTGAAAAATGATCTCATATGGTTGTCTTGGTAGAGAGAAACCAATAGGAACATAAAAGTTTTTCAAACTTCACTAACTAATATTACCAATCTTTCAAACCTCAATTGCCATAGAAAAATAAGAGCAAGAAACTATACCTTTCGAACCAAAACTAATGTTGAAAGGGTTGAATTACTTACACTTCTTTGTTCTTTATATGGTACAACCGTGCCATGTAAATAGATTCGAAATTTAGTGATTGATAGCAAGGAGGTCGGATGTTAGAAAACTTAAACCATATGGAATTATTAATAATTTTAAAGTTCAAGAATTGAATTGATAAAACTCCAAACTACAAAAGGGCCAATATATTTAATTCATGATTTTTTTTTCATATGAAAGTATTTTTCTTTAATATGCTATGCTAAAGATTTTCTTTGACACTAAACTATTGTTTCTTCATATAGAAAGCTATTCTGAAGGTACCTTGTACTATTATATACCTAACGTTATTTTGTACCAAGGAATATGGAATTCCCATAAATTAATCATGCTTACAAATATAACATCAGCCATCATTTTACTAAGATTGAGGTGACCCATTTACAACTACCCGTTTTTAGACTACACGTGTTTCTTAATTGATATAACCACCACCCACGTTTTACACAAATATAGCTAGCTCTTAGATGGTATAACCACCACCCAAAGTTTTATACAAGTACATATGGGAAACGCGAACGATAAACACGTTTTCAGTGGAATAAACAACAATAGTATAACAGTGAAACTGAAAGAATAACATGAAATGCATTGTTGAAGAAATAGGTTATGTCTTCAGTCTTAGACATGGAACAAAAATGAAAGGGCTAAATCAGACACCATGGCCATAGAAAGCCGTGACTAGACATAACTTAAATTGCCTTATTCCAAACTAACAATACTAAAGCATGCCTCCAGACCAAAACTCCAACTAGGGGTTTACCACGCCAAGTTTTTCTTTAAAATATTATCCAATACTAGCAACAAGTCATAAGCAGAGCAAAAGTAAAGAACAACTAAAAGCAACAGCGAGGCTCCAAATCCATGTAGAATACCAACAATAATGTCCAAGCTAGTCTTGTCTGATCTTTTATCTCCAATCTCCATGGTCTCCTCTAAAAAGGGGACACCGAAGTCAATCTACAGAGCATAGGACAAGCAAATCCTCCAGTTATTTACCAAATCAAGCTACACACAGCTTCCGTGCAAAAGGCAAATACAGATTTGAAGAACGCATCTGGAAAAGTTATGCTCAATTAAAACATGCAACTAGTTGGTTTTACTTGGAAGATCATATCTTCTCCCATATTTCAATATTTGCATGCACTGTAAACCAGACATCATAATGAAGCGTTCATCTCTCAATAATCGATTTCGGTATGACATATGCATCAAACTGACATTTGGCAGTACGAGTTAGATTCTGAATGGATTAACCTTAGTTGATCCTTGTAGCCATGGATCAATACAAGCGTAGTCTTAGTAAAATAATTCAATTAAAATGATTAGTAAGGATGTTGTATCCGTACCATTAGTTAAGGGATGAGGATAAATGTTTTCTCCCTGATTATAGAAGAATTAGGAGAATGCTACAATTAGATGAACATTTATAACTTTCTTAATCTTCATCAGTGCCTCTTGCCCCAAAGTTCACACAAATCCCAACTCTCTCTTCTCGGCTCAATTCTTCAAAATACATTTTCAGGAACTACAAGACACATCAACCTGCTATTTTCTTCAAAGGACACGGAATCAGAAGAAGATAAAAGAACATACAATGTACCTCTCATTGCGTTTTTCCACAAATCTTTGCAGTGACTTTCGACGTGCAATTGGCAGATCTGCACAATCCACCCCACGTAATTAGCGCAGTGCTAGACGAACCAAATTGAAACTAGTTGGACTGAAAAAAAATGAGGCACAAAACCGAAAAGATAAAGAAGTGCAAACCTCCATTAATAGTCTCTGGCAGCTTTTTCTCATCAGCTGTTTCACAACCTTTGGAGACTCCCTTCTCCGCAAGTTTCATAATTGTTTCAGCCTAGGCCATTGTGCAACCAAGAAAAGTAAAGGACTTGTAATTTGAAAATATTGTGGGGAATACAAGAACAGATGGCAACTTTGCTCGAGAAAGTTGATGGCTTAACAAACCTTGTCCTGAGAGACATCGTAAACTGCAACAGTGCCATTGTAGAAAATCGTTAATGGAGCTGTTTCTGAAGAATTCTCAGTCGAGGCCCTGAACATCGCAATAAAAATGTGATCAGAAAGTTGCTTAATTTGTTATAAATTTCAAGAAAGAACAAAAGGGAGACGATTTGTATATAGGAGCTATCTATATGTACCTGGGAACAAGGGAAAATGCTTCCTTTGGAGAAGAGGGTACCGGGATTGGCTTGTTGGAGTTAAAATGGTTGGTGCTTTCTGGAGACAAAGGGTGGCTAATGGCGGAGACAATGACGGACTTGAGAAGTTCAGGGTTGATTTTGGAAATGGCACTTTGAATATCTGATAGAAAATTTCGTGAACAAAAACATCATTCGGAAAATGAACAGAAGAGCAAGAAAACAAACCCCGAAAGCTTCTCTGACGAGGAAGGCATCTGGGGAAAGGAGACATGGAAGAGCAACCCTTGTCCACGCCAAAGAAATCTAGCTCAACAGTTGCTCGAGACATAGTTCTTAGTGTTGTTGTGATAGCAGTAGAGAAAATATCGAGTGTATTAGTATAAAAAGGCGGGAGGAACAGGTGATGACGATGACGATGACAACGATGGAGGTTAAGTATAATTGGAGCTGCACGAGTTGCCTGCGGTTTGGGATTTGAGAAATCTTTTTTCTTATAATTATTTGAAAAACTGGGTGCTTAATATTTTCGGCTCTCACGATCACGACTAGTCTTCTATTCTACCACGAGGCCTAAGCAAAGCAGAAAGGGAGGAGGCGGTCCAGTTTTGTGCTTTTCATTAGGTGACTTCCGTCTTTATCATTTTACATTTGATTCTTTCGAATATATAGGTATTTATCATATCTCTGAATATTCATTTTTAAAAAATACCCAATTGTAATTACTAATTAGCTACATATCTATCGGAAAGGAATAAATTAACGAGCACGTGACTGAAATCAAAAGATGTAGCTATACCCACATGCTTAAATTTTACAGCCTTTTGATTTAGTAAACGAAACGGAGTCATAATTTGTCGGGAAGTTTATCTAAGACTGCCATATATTACAGGCTTAATTACTAAAAAAACTAAAAAAAAAATTCAAAATTTTAATTATAATCTAAACTTAAAAAAGTAGTAATAAAATACTTAAAATTTTAATTTTCTTCAATTCTAGCTTAATGTTATCTGTTGTTTTCTCGTTATCCTCAATATTTTGTTTTCTGTTTGTTTTTCTGACGTATTAAACTACTCTCACATTACAACATATTGTACTAATAGGTTCTTCGTTTCTAATTCATTATCTTGACGTCCTTAGTGCAAAAGCGTCGGAGCTGCATAATCTGAAAATTTAATGGTGAACGTGTAAATCGAAATCAAGGGGTAAGGTCGTTAGAGTTGCCCAATTTGATTTAATTCATTTTTAAACAATGATGTCCTTTTAATTATGTTATTAAACTATATTGTTTTATTAATCTTGATTTGTTGTGTTAATTTTGATTGACACGTATTAGCAATAGTTAAGGTTTTTGAAACACGTGACAAACCACATCAGCAAACTTAACGAAAATACTAATGTCGGGCTAGAATATAAAAAAATTGAAAGTTTGAGTATTTTATTGTTGTTTTTTGAAGTTTGGATTAGAATTGAACAAATTTGAAAGTTTAGGTATTTTATTGCTACTTTTTAAAATTCGACTTATAATTAAAAGTTTGATGAAAGTTAGAATTTTTTTTAGTAATTAACCATAATATTATGTGAATTACTTAAAATCTTTTTCTTAATTATATTCAAATGACACCCCAAAACAAAGTTAACATAGGTGTGAAAATGAGAATATAAAAAGGTAAAAATTGTTTCCTATGATATAAATTGAAAAAAAAGAAGTAAAAGGTATAAATTGTCTTTTAATATTTTTTTAAAATCTAAATTATCTATAATATTACGTTACAATTTAACATTTTTGAAATACTACTAACACTATAAATTATGACTGAATTAAGTTTTTAACAATTTTAATATATATAAGTCATAATTTTTCCTTATATTAGAGAATTTAGATATATCAAATACTAATCTTAAAAATAATTTTTTTAAACAATTGTTAATGGTGTAATTTTTATCTTAATATTTGACAAAAAAGTTTAATTAAACTCTTATTGTTATTTATACTATCTTTTTAATAATGTTAAAATGTAATAAATATTATTTTAATAATGTTGAGATGCAAATTGGTATAAAATATAATAGTGAAGACTTATAAAACGAAGTACTTTAGCTTAAAAAAAAGTGATTTTATGTTTGGTTTATCTTATTTGCAAATAATGTTGCATTCCAAACTAAATCAAAATATATGGAAACAAGAGGGTGAATTTGTGTCGAATTCAATACGTGGGCTACTAATTTAACATCTAAATTGACAAATTAATCTCAAGCATAGTAAATTATATCCTTCCATTCAACATTTGTACTTGAATATAGAAGGTAGGGCCCGTTGCCCAACAACTCACGCAGTAGAGTTGGCAAGGCTTTTTGAATGCTTTTTTTTTTTGTTTACTCCTCCAACTTGTTCCCTAGCATCGATTTTAACGTGCCATTTGCATTTTCTCCTATTCCTGCCATAATTGCCGGAAGACTAAGGTACACAAACTACTAGTTATTTTTATAAAACTGAAGAAATTTCTCACAGGACAAATAGTTTCTATGTTTGTTCAAGCAGAGGAAAATGATATGCAAATTCTGCACAAGGTTTTTAAATTTTCTAGGGTGTAAGGGTAGGTTTTTGTTGCATTATTCGTACGTGTTAAGCACCAAGGTTTTCCTGAGATTTTTAACAAACCAGAGTTATCACCTATCCAGTGAATTGCATCCTCCTCACCTCCCTGACATCTTGGCATTTGATTCAATATCATGCTTAAGCTTTTGCTACTAAAATATGGTAAAACCTATTGATTGCCTCTTATAAACTTGCTTATTTTAGTCTCATTATCCATAAGTATTCTCAGTCGTTGTATACAAATTACAACTCACTTTGTATAGAAGACCCACACAATGCCAATTATCAAACCAAAAAGAAGTGTTTTCACCATTTTCAAATTTATGAACCACCAAACTTTGGATCCACAACCTAGCTCCTAAGATCTCCTTTAGAATCCCTGACATGTTTTGCTTGAGTTTCAATGCCCAAATGCTACTGTTCTTGATGAATGTACTATGGATCCATTCAACCAAAAGGTCATCCTTTTTGCCACATAACCACCACAAGCTTTTGTCCAAACTAACCTTACTAAGTAGTCTTGTTGAACATATCCCAAGTACAACCTATTCTTTTGGTGTGTAAACTTTGCTCTAACTCAATTTTGCTTTGTTTCTAGCCTCACTCATCCCATTCCATAAATAATCCCTAAGCTTTCTATCAATTTCTGTAAGTATACTGTTATATAGACATACATGATTAATCTAGTAGTTTGTGAGCTGAGTCAGTATAGACTGAAGGAGCTGAAGTCTTCCCCTATAACTTAAGAATCTATTTCTCCATTGACTGATTCTACCTTTTATGTTTTCCAACAAAGGTTTGACGTGCCCTGCATTGATCTTCTTTTGGGATATTGGCACTCTGAGGTATTTAAGGGGTAAGCCTCCTTTTGTCAACCCCATGTCTATGGCCTTTAAGGCCTCATCTCTGTTAGATTTACAAGATAAGTAGAATGAGCTTTTTAGAGTATTGCTTCTCAAATTAGAAATCTCTTAAAATTCCTTCATAGTTTACATTAAGATATTAATTGAGTGTTTGTCAACCCTGTAAACCAATAAAATATCATTAGTAAAAGTAAGGTGGGTGAACTTCATTCTCTTACATCTATGATGATACTGGAATTCAGGTTTCGTTTTTGTGTTCCTTGCAAGAAAAATAGACAAGGCTTCTATTCAGAGTACAAATAGGTAGGGGATAATGGATCCATTTCCTTAATCCCCTTCTAGCTTTGATAAGTCTTGTGGTTCTCCATTGACTAATATACCTAAAGTTGCAGTTATGACACATTCTACTATCCACTCTCTAAACAATGCTAGATATCCTACTGGGTTCAGTATGCTAAAGAGAAAGCTCAAATTAATAAAATCATAGGCCTTTGCTAAATCCATCTTTAATGTACAGTTCCTTCTTTTCTTCTTAGAGTTATAACCTTCTAGTAACTCCTGCCAAAGAAGTATGTTTGTAGTCACTGACCTCCCACTCAAGAAAGCATTATGCACCTAACTAATAATCTCTCCTAGACTCGTTTTGAGCCTATTTTCCTGGATCTTTGTAACCATTTTGTAGAGAAAGTTGTAATAGGCAATATGTCTAAAGTGCTTTAGTTTTGTATCATTGCCTTGTTTTGAAACAAGACGCATAAAGGTCTTATTCTAATCCTTTAACAGAGTTTTGAGTTGAAAAGCTCTTGAACTGCTTCTACCACTACATATCCCATAATATCCAATTCTTTTGAAAAAAACATACATTATAGGCATCTGGTCCTAGTGCTTTATCAAGATTCTGGGAGAAGATAGCCTCTCTGATCTCATCCTTTGTTACTCCTATCACTAATTCCTCCCTTTTTAGGTCACTCACCTCCCTAAAACTAGCTAGGACCTTATGTGGAATCTCCTTGACTCTAGTTTCAATGCCATATTGTTCAGTAAAGTATTCAAACTGAGACCGTTTTTACTCTCCTAGTTTTAATACTTCAATCTAGCTTCATCTTCCAACATCTTAATTGCATTTCTGTTTCTTCTTGCAGTGATGGAGCCTATGAAGAATCTAGTACATCTCTCCCCCTCATTCAACCATGTAATTCTTGATTTTTGTGTCAACATTAGTGTTTATTAGTACTTAGTTATACCGATTAACCAATTCAGCTTCCTTATTCCTTAACTAAATATCACCTGGTTTGGTTAATAAGCTTTTCTAACATATCTTCAGGTCCTCTATTGCTTTGTCTATTGCAACCTGCTTTAGATTTTGTGAATCCATACATAGTTGCTTCAGTTGCCTCTCAAGCCCTTTAGCTTCTCACTCAACTTGTAACTTTTTGAGCCAAGAATCTGAACTTCCATCCCCTACCTAAGTATCTCTCTAAAGCTCCGATGATCCATCAAATGGTTGAATATCCTAAAAGGTGCATTCCTTTTCCATTCTTTATTCAACAAATCCACAAGTACTAGGCTGTGATCTGATAAATTTGGTTCTTCAAACATAACATTGCTTAGGGGGTACTGTTGTAGCCATTCTCCATTCTTCATACATCTATCAAGCCTTCTCATTAGAACTGATTCACCATTTTGCTTGTTATTCCAAGCGAATTCAAATCCATGCTACTTTAGATCAGTCAACCTAGATTTCTTCACTAGCTCATACAGCTCTCTACAATCTACTTGCTTCCAGTGCCTTGCACCCTTAGTTTAAGTCAACTTAGGGGTGCAATTAAAATCTCCTAGTACCGTCTATGTTTTCTTAATGAAGCTACTTATCCTTTCTAACTCAATCCATACTCCTTACCTTAAAATTTTGTGGTTTGCTATATATGACATTGTTACTGCTGCCCCTTTGCCAGTTTCTTTTAGCAAAATTTCACAGTGGATGAGTTAATCAGTCTTAAAAATATTCACCACTTTTATCTTCTAAGGATTATACCTGATAACTACTCTTCCAATCACATGATGGTCATGGTTAGTAAGCACCTTCCATTCCCTACCTAGGAACCATACATTGCTCTTCAGTCCATCTTTTGTTATTTTGGTTTCTAGTAAACCAACATAATCTATCCTACTTCTTTTATTTAAATCCTTAATGGCAAGTTTTTTATTGAGGCTATTAAGCCCTCTAATGTTCCAGGCTGCTATCTTCATCACTTTTTATTTTTCTTCGACTTTTTCCACCTAGTCTTCCTATTCATTCCAAGAGTATGCTTTATGCTTGAAGTTTCTTCTGTTTCCATAATTGGTATGCCAACTGTTTCTTCTTCAATTCCAATTCCCAATCCCTTAGAAACATGTTTCCCAAAGTCTGGCCTATTGATAACCCCTACTTCTCTTCCTTGCTTCAATGACTAATATTAAGAATCTCTGTTTCTACCTAATTGTAGCCTTTAACTATTGCAATCCCCATTAGGTCGTGCTCTCCCTCTTGAATATTCCCCATTGTTTTTTTGTTTTCTTATAAAACTAGTAGCCCCTCTTGATTGTCCTTTAACATTGTTCTAGCTGGCTCTGGTACTGATTTTCCCTTATTGTTATCCTTCCTTCACCAAACTTGTTTATCTTCAAGGGTCTTAGGCTTCCACATATAGGTTATCCCTATTGTGTCTTCCTCCAACTCCCCATTTGCTTTCAACTTCATTATGATAAGTTTATCTGTAAGCCTCTTCGATATATTAACATCAATGCATACCCTAGCAAAGCCAATTCTCTTCATCAAAGCAGTATTCTCATCTAGCCCCAACCGTTTTCCTATTTTACTAGCTATATAGCTCACACCTTCAAGTGACCAGTACTGCAATGGATCCTTGTATATGTTGTTGACCGATAGAGGAATAGACTCAAGTTTGTTCCTATCTAGTGTGACCCTAGGATGCCATTTCTTAATTAAGAGTGGATGTCCTATAACATGCCACGACCCTACTTCAAGCACCTACTATGCATTTTCCTCTGAGTTGAATTTGAATACGCTTCATCTTTATTCACCATAATGTTCACCAACCCCTTATTCCTTCACACTCCATTTGCCCACTTTTGGACAATGGGGAATGCCAATATCTTCTC
>JAOTAW010000001.1:6439809-6452276 GCA_025629945.1 Erythroxylum savannarum | reverse complement strand
AAATTTTCTGTGCACAAATGTGACTGTGTAGCAATCCTATTATGCATGATCAGTCCTATACACTCTTAATCTAGCCCCATCTTATGTCAATTTACCATTTTACCTATTCTCTTGAGGGTGGGATGTTACAAAACATCTGGTATTTCCGGTTGTCAATGCTTGGGCAAGGTCCAGATGGGGAAAGAAAGGTCTAGAGAAGGCTATACTAAGAGAAGATGGATCTATTATGTTCAAGTTTGCAGAGAGTACAAATCTGGATGAGATTGTGGAGTAAGGCCTATGGCATATCAGAGAGCAACCTCTCTTCATCCAGAAATGGAGGCTAGGATCGAACCTTAACAAAGGGGAGATCAATACCTTGCCAATCTGGGTGCAATTTCACAATGTCCTAATGGAGTTATGGACCATTAGAGTTCTCAGTTACATGGCCAGCTTATTGGGTAAACCCATTTGTATGGATACCCAAACCGCTACGATGGAGAGATTATGCTACGTCAAAATGTGTGTTGAATTTTCCAAAAAATTAACTCTTTTAGATTCACTTCCCATTCTTCGGCTGATAGAACAAGGTGAACTAATGAAGGAAGTCATATCTCTCTCATACCTATGGAAACCGATGAACATCAACAAGGTCTGGAAGCCTATAGGTAAGGTATTTCTAATTGGATGACATGATAAGTTGCTGGACTTAGATGTAGTTGATGATAAGGTGGGTGTAGAGAATGAGAATAGGGGAGCTGTCACTGAAACAAACTTAGCTGAGGTTGAGATTCACCTTAAAAATGATATTGAGGTGGTTGTTAACAATGGGGACACTGTGGTTGAAAATGCCAAGGATGATGTTGCTGGAGTAGGTGATGATTTAATTTTGGCGGATTTTGTTGAGGCTACTGTGGATAGCCAGCATGCAGAGAATGGAAGGAATAAAGATGTTGCTGCTGATGCTGTTAAATTTGATGTAGAAGGTGAGGCTAGAATGATTGAATGTGCTAGTAGGGATGTTGTCGATGTAGTATATGAATTAGTGCTTATTGAGTCAGTTAATGACAATCGTGAGGTAGTGGATGCAAATAAAAGGGATGGTGTTAATGCATGTTATGCCCCACACCCCACCTTTCGGTGTTTGGGGGTTATACCCCGGCGTGTGTTTGTGGGTTATACCACGACACCCAACCTTAATCAGTATTGTCCTCTTTGGTCTTGGGAAGTTTCTAACACTCGAACCCAAAACCTCAAGGTTTTGTTCCACTTAAGTGGACGCCTCTCACCATTGAGCCACTTGTTCCTCAACTATAGAAGATCACACTTATCAAGCTAACATTATACACAGGAGCGTATGTTATATAAAGAGAAAGAAACCAAAGGATATTCAAATGTAAATACTTAGATGTTAACACACTTTATCTAAGCGCATTGACGAAGATTAAGAAAAACATCAAGACCAATCTTATAGTGACAAAGTTTATAAGATGTGTGGTAATAAGATGTGGCTTATAAAGTGGACGAGATAGAACAATAGATGACACTAATATGAAACAAAGGACAAATTACTAAAGAAGGAGCTAGTAATTAGATAAGTAAGGTAAGGTAATAATAAGAGATGGAAAATTCAAACACCAAGCAACACAAATGCATTTTAAGAAATGGAAGAAGATATAGGAAGCTATTACGATATATTGATTAAGTCTCCTTTTTAAAGATTCATTGTTAAATTTGGCTCTAGCTTGATGTTGGAAATTGCTTAGGCAATTCAAGTAATAATTTTTTTCTCATTTTGAAGTTTATTTATCAAAACATTTTTTAAATTTTTAAAAAATATATGAAACATAAGGGTACTCTTTCTCATTCCCCTTAGTGTTTTTTTTTTCATGGAATAATATGGAGTTTAATAGCCTTAGTAAGAAACTAGTTATTTAGGATTTTGTTCTAGAAACTCAACCCTTTTCTTATAGGTTTGTTGGAGACTAAGCTTAAGGAAAATAATTGTAATTGTGTTTTGTTAAAAAAAAAAATTGGGCCTTCTATACCATTCATCTTTGTCATTATTTTGGTAAAACAGTTATATGTTCTAAATTATGGAATTTTAAAGTGCACCAAGCTAGTATATCATATTAGATGATCCATTTGGAGGTCATTTTAAAACAACAAGATATCATGTTCCATATTATTTTTTTAATATGCTTTAAAACATGTTTTCCAAAGGATTTATCTTTGAAACAATTTAAAGGAAATTGGAGCATTTATCAATACCTATTGGATCATCTTAAGGGACGTCAATAACATGTTATTCCCCTCAAAAGCAGAAGGTAATGCTAATATTAAAAATTACACTCTAAATATTAGTGACTGTGTTAGCCACATACAAGTTATAGACCTCAAGATGGAGGGAAATCACTCAACACAGAGTAATAAGCAAAAAAGTATATGGATCAAGCAAAAGAAGCTTCATAAATCTATTTTAATGCTTAATGATTTTCTAGTTTTCCTAAAAACAAAGGTAATTTCAACAATCATATTATATCAAACCATTCTCCCATACTAGTGCTATTTGTTATGTTCATAAAGGAGCAGTGATCCTTTTAGATTAACAACTTTTTGGATGAGGTAAAGGGTTTTGAGGAAGCTACCTTGTAGGGAATCTACTTAGACATTCAAGGGTATAAGATGTTCACCTGTATGAGGAAACTTTAACAGAAAAAATGAACTAAAGTTACTCAATAAGAGGAGGTTTAATGCTAAAAAGGAGTTTACTAAAAACTAAAATTCACTTTACCAATCTCCTCTTGATGTGCATATTCAAGAACTAGAAAAGCAAGCCATATATAGGTATAATTAGGCTCCAACAACCAATTATTTCATCCTAAGGAAAAGATCCAGAAAATTATAACTCAAAGATGGTGATAAAAATTCTATCTTTTTCTATAAATTTGTCCTCTCTAGGAGAAATATTAATAAGATTACTTCCCTAAGGTTTGGAGATTGGCTCTATGATAAACTCTTAAGAAGCAATCATGTAGGAAGCCTTCTAATTCCATGGGTTCCTATATAAGTAGCATCTCTTCTATCAAACTTATAAACTCTATCATCAAAGATAAAATCTCTACTTAAGAAGTTATCTCCTTAGCTAGACCTTTTGATAAGCATGATATAATGCAACTTTGTTTTCCTTTAACCCTAATAAAGCTAGGGCAAAATGGTATGAATGCTTTTTTCTTCCAAAAAATGTGACAATACTCCAAAATTTTGATTAAAAAGTAGTAATTGAATTCTTTCTTCATGGAAGAAAGTCAAGGGAGCTTAATAAAATTTTCATTTGCCTCATTCCTAAGCTATCAGCCCCTAACTCCCTCAAGAATTTCAGGACCATTTCTTATTACAACACTATTAATAAAGTCATTTCCAAGCTCTTACAGGCTTAAAGTTTCACTTGCCACTTTTATTAATCTATCTTAAAGAGCATTTATAAAGGGCAAGAATACTAGGTAAAATATCTTACTCACTCAAAAGCTATTCAAGAACTATAATAGGAAGAGTTATTGTAAGAATTATGTAATAAAAATAGAATTCCATAAGGCTTTTGACATCATATTTTAGATATATGTTTTAAACAATCTTAAGGCATTTGGTTTTCCTAATATCTACGTGTGATGGATGAACAATGTATAACTGCAATCTCTTATATCATTTGGTTCATGAAAAGCCCTTAAGGATTATTAAACGAGTTAGAGGATTGAGAAAATGGGATCTTTTATCTACTTAGCTCTTCACACTTAGTATGGAGATGCTTATAAGGATGATTAAAATAGCGATCAACCAGTAGCAAGGCTTTAAATATCATTCAAAATGTAGAAGATTGGGGATTTGTAGCCTAAATTCTACATATGACCTTTTTTTTTCCACGGTATATTCCGACTCCATAAGTGTTCTAATGTCTGTATTGAACACATTCTATCTAATGTCAGGTATCTTTCTTAACAAGAATAAGTGTTAATCAATATTATCAGAGAGTACTGAACAATCAGCTAGATAGCTCTCAAATTTGACTAATAGGTTTTAAAACCTCCACTCATCTATCTTAGCATTCTTATTTCTATTAATAGAACAACTTCTTTGGATTTCAAACCAATAATTAATAGAATTCATAGGAGAATTTCAAATTGGTGCAATAAAAAACTTATATTAGAACGAAGAGTTCAATTAATAAATTCAATGTTAAATAGTTTGCATATATACGGGTCACCTTATGTTTTCTTCCCTATAAATATCATCAAGACTATTGAGACGATCATAAGAGACTGTCTTTGGATAGGTGATTCAACCAAGTATGCTTTAGTAGAAGTTAAATAGGAAGAGCTTTACTTATATAAGGATGAGGGAGGCCTTGGAATTTTGTCTATTAGAATGACCAAAAGATTCTTATGATTAAGAGAATTTAGAGGTTACTCATAGCCAAAAGGCCTTTTGAGTAAGATAAATACATGCACATTATGTTTGAAATGCTAGTTTCCAGTCCATGAATTAAAGTATGACTCCTCTTAGATTATTATGCAAATACTCAAACTAGGGGAAGCAGTAAGATTGGAATTCTAACATAAACTTTGCAATGGACACTCCTTATTTTTCTAGTATGACAACTAGTATATCTAGTGACCCTTAGATAGACTCGATAAACTAACCTTTCTAAGAAGAGACATTTCAAATTTGGCTACAATTGAAGAAGGGTTCAACATAGCTTTGTGGATCTCTAAACTGCCTAGTTCCTCTATAATCAACCAAATTCTGGATGTTTCTTTAAATCCTAGAAGAGAAGGTTGCATTCTTTGGTGTATGAATTCACTAGTTATGAGTTATGCTTAAACTCAACTAGTTTTCTAATTTGTAACATGCAGTTTTATTCCTTATTAATGTACAATTCATTTTACTTCTAAAAACATTACTTATAATATATGATATATTATTTTTATATAAATTTTATTTAAATAAATCCATGTCTATTAACTAATTTCTTTAATCTATATTTTCTTTAATCTCCATCAGATACTTTTAATCATTCTTATTTAATGGACAAGTTAACTTAAATATTATTTATTAACTTTTTATTATATGTTTTTTATTTATAAGCACACTTTCGATTTATGAACAGACGACTGACTTTGCCTAACTTGATGATAACAATTCACACACTATCATCGGCACACCACTCTTTTAAGTTGTGTTTTTATTCACTCCCTTATTCATACATACACCAATGTTTAGAAAATTGAATCCTAACTATATATGGTCAGTGGGAAATGGAAGGCATGTTACATTCTTCTTGGTTTGGTTCATCATCTTTATCCACAGTTTGCGGTGTAATTCTGAAATGAGAGAGGAAAAGAGAAGTAAAACTTGACGCTAAAGTGAGTAAATAGAAAGGGATCCAGATGGGCTAATCCTTATTAATAGAAATCTAATTTTGCAGTTAGAGAAGCTCACGCGACAATGCCCCAACACCTCAATTTGCCCTCCTAACCTGTAATGTTAGTTGGTCAGCTCAAGATCAAGCCACATCGCTGGAGGTATTAAGTTCATATCATTCCAATTAAAAACTGGCCTACTTGAAACAAACCAGGTAAGAAGAGCATTTAAAATGCTTGCAACAAGAAGTGACGTGTCATCCTTTTTCCTTTCCGATATTAATCGCTTACTTCAACTGCTGCTCCGCAATAATTGGGTTCTAGTGGACCCAAATCTACATCACCACCATCCATTTCCTTTAATCCAACGGGGACTGTCGATTTAAGTAGTAATACTGACTAGTCGAGGATATTTCTTTCGCTGGGGCTGGGGGCTTTCCCTGCAAGTTCCATAGCCGATCTACCGATTCAAAACTGTCTCTATCCCCACGTTTCTTATGTGCTTTTTCTCTTTTGCTTTTATCCTCTCTTCCCACTCCAATATTAACTCTAATATTAACCTTCATTCACTCTCACTGTAAAAGCCTCTCTTCGCCATTTCTGTTGCCTATTCATTTACTCTCACTGTAAAAGCCTCTCTTCGCCATTTCTATTGCCTACGCCTATCCTACTCTTGCTTGGATTCCCTTTCCCCATTCGGCTTTTGATCCATCTTATTTTATCCAAGTGGGTCTGCTTCTTTAAGCTTGATAAACATGGTAAGCCCTGAGACAGAGAGAAAGGAATGCTTGCCCTGTGATTTCTGCAATGACCAGATTGCGGTGCTTTACTGCAGAGCAGACTCCGCAAAGCTGTGTCTTTTCTGCGACCAGCACGTCCACTCTGCAAACCTTCTCTCCCGGAAACATCTACGTTCACAGATCTGTGACAACTGCTATTCGGAGCCGGCTTCGGTTCGTTGCTTGACTGATAATTTAGTCCTCTGCCAAGAGTGTGATTGGGACGCTCATGGAAGTTGTTCTGTCTCTGTTTCACACGATCGCACTCCGGTTGACGGATTTTCTGGCTGTCCCTCAGCGCGCGAGCTCGCTTCCTTCTGGGAATTTGATTTCGATAACAAGAATTCTAATCAATCTGAGGACATGATTCACTATTGGGATGTTGGTGTTGATGACTTGGTGATGCAAATCGACCCGTGGGGATATAACTCCCGTGGTTGTGAAGTTAGCTTTCAGGATTTGATTGTACCTAACGATAACGTCACTGTTTACGGGAATGTGAACGATGGAGAGGTATTATCAGGGTCTAAGAGACATCAGAGTCCCAAATGTGGGAAGTACAAACAGGTGATACACAAACAGTTGGTGGAGTTGTTCAAGAGAGGTATGGTGGCGGGGGAGAATCTGGATCCAAAAACGCCGAATAGGAACAGTAATTTTTGTGGAAGTATGGAGACAGTAGATTTTGAAAATGGTAACGGCGGCGGTGTGGTGGCCGGAGATGCTGCTAACTGCGGAGCTAACACGAAGCAGCAGCCTCTGCATCAACCAGGGTTGTTCACGTCTGTGCTTACGTTGCCATCGCAAGCGGATCCAAAGCCAGGTGATCGGGTCACCGGCGAGGACACGCTGTGGAGTGGTGATGCAAATACTCGGGGAACTCAGGTAGGTAGCTTTTAGGAGCTCCGAGACAATTAAATTATGCAACTTTTCACCTTCGTTTATGACAGATAATTATCACGTGAAAGGTTGCCGTTAGCTGTCGATGTTTTACTCTTGAATTCAAGTTCATATATGCCTCAATGGTGCATAACCTTGGAATGGTTAAGAGAAGTACTAATTTCCTGATTCTTTAATATTTTGTGCGAGATCTACAGGATGAGAGGCCATGTGCTGCCTGGTTTGGATTAATGTGGGTGTTTTTGCTTGATATTCATCGTCCCATCTGTTTTCATCTAGGTTTTTCTGGGTAATGTGAGGATTTTGATATAAATTTATCTGTCATAGTAACTTCTTGCTACATGAATTAGACGTAGTTATTTTGACTGTCTTTGTTAAGTGAACAATCGAGAAGCTAGCAAATCTGTTATTTAGGGTAGCCTATTTAATTTCTGAAAAGGGAATATCTGAATTTCTTGTGCTGGTATTTATGATCATGAGTCAGTATTTTTCTATTTCAATGGCTTATAGTCTCCTGCTCGGTTTCATTTGTAGTTCTCTTAAGCACCCTTTACCTTTTATTAGGTTAAAGTACATCAGATTTTAGGTTTATTTTAGAACGATCTTCAACTTGACGATTTTTCAAACCTTTGTTCACTTTTATCTCGAATTGTAATCTTTCTCTGCTTCCTGCTTTTATCTTTCTATTTTGCTTTTATTTGTTTTTGTGGCTTTTGCATTTCTCTCTGCCAATAATTGATAAAAGTATTTTAGTTTCCTGGCAATACTTGTAAGAGGGATAACAAGTGCTGCAATATCCATTTGTTGCAGATTTGGGATTTTAATTTGGGACAGTCAAGGAATCCTGATGAATCTACCCAATTAGAAATTGCATATGGTCCAGGAAATGCAGGATTTATTCTCAAGAACATCGACAAGTTTGTCAGTGAAGGGTCACTTTCAAACTCAAAAATTTTGGGAGACATGTACCAGATCAATTGTTCTATGACATCTGATGAATACAATGTAAATCCTTCTCTTGTCTTCTATCATTTAGACACTTCATTTCCCCCAAAATCACTTACAAAGAGACATTTCTGCATCTTTTCATATAGATGTTCACCTCTGCCATTCTGCATTATGTGGGTGATTGGTTGAAGCAGATACTCTTGCTGTCACGAAATTGCTAGTGCACTTTTATTCTCAATACAGAGTGGTGTAAGTGTCTTCTGAGATGCCAAGTTGATAGAGGCATCTGTTAGTTTAGAGGTTTCTAAATTAACAGATGATTAGTTTCAAAATGGACTGTTCTATACATCCATTTGGCTAATCATATAATATGAATATCCTGTCATGTATTAACACTGATCTGGGCAACATAAAACATTTAGATTTCAGTCTCAATCAGGAGAAGGGTGTAACCTCGTTACATGTTTTTAATTCCTCATCATAAATGAAGAAAGGTTTATTTCTCTATAAGTCCCGTAACAGATAGTTTTGAAAATAAAAATCTTGAATGGGTATGTCTATTTTATATTGATGGAGTGGGGGTGTGCTTCTGGTACAACACAGATGCAGATGACCATTGACTGAAGAAGTCAACCTCGATTAAGTTTAAATTGACTGCTTGATCACATATTCGTTTATTCCAGTCTGTCAATGTGTTGCATATTGATTCTGTTCTCTTACCTTTAGTTTTTCCTGAAATGACAGAATAACTATAGTAACCAAGATCCAGTAGCTTCTGAGAGCAATAAACTGAGAGGTTCTGAAGATATCGAATTCATGGAGCAGGGCCTTCTATTGAGAAGTCTAAGCTTGAAAATACCAGCAGCAAACAAGTTCGATATGGAGATTCATGCACAGAACAGAGGCAACGCCATGCAGCGATACAAGGACAAGAAGAAAACTCGGAGGTCTGCCATGTTTTCTTACAATTTCTAAGCTCTGGGTTAACAAATTAATAAAACTAATTCTAAACCGGTGAACCTATTTTGTGAACAGATACGATAAGCACATACGATACGAGTCAAGGAAAGCAAGAGCTGATACTAGGAAGCGAGTAAAGGGCCGTTTTGTAAAGGCCACTGAAGCCATTGGTGACTGAATCGTCAGTCAGATATCAGACATAGCTCCTTGCTTTACACGTATATATTCATTCCACAGGCGTTTTATCCACAGTAATTTATAATTTAATAATTCTTTGTTTACTTGTGTTTTAATCTCCCTCTATGATTCATGTAACCTTTTAGTCCTGTCCACCTCGGTAGGACACTACATCGGAATCACACGGTTTCAGCGTAGGTTGTTTATTTGCAGAGAGGAAACTGGAAATGAGATTCGATTCTTCCGCTTGTTAACTAAAGATTATTTGGTCAAGTGTGTAATAAATCTTGACCAGACGTGATTTTCACCTGCTAACTTCTTCCCCGTGAATTTATCAAAACGGGGCCCGTGTTAACTCTCTAAGATTACGGGTTATAAGGTACTCACACTTAAAAAGTTTGAACGTACTGATGAGTATAACAATCTAGGTTCACGTTACATCGATAAAATAGTCTTTCAAACTTAGATTAGCTTAATAACAATGTCATTTCAAGATTATATTATTTAAAATCTTACTATTGGTTTAGAAATATTATTTAGCATAATAACAATCTCATTTCAAGTTTTACGAAATTGCATGTTTAAAATAGTTGATTAGTTGGTGTTATAGGTTTATAAACCATTTAATCTTTTCATTTCTTTTTAATATAGGATTTGACGCGCTTCCCATGTGAGATGTTGAATAATATTGCAGTATTTGTGTTGTGTGTTGATTTTTTAACATTTGGGCTTTCAATTATGGTTTCTTGGTAAGACTTATCCAAATTGACCATGTCCATTTGGTTCAAATAGTTTATATTTGGGTTTAAAATTTAAAACAAAGCTCGGGTTTGAATTACATAAATAAATAAAAAAAAAATTCAACTTTACTCAATATTTGTAAATAACAAACAATTTAATTACACTTGTAGTTACTCTAAATTAGAAAATGTTTATATTCAAATTATATTATTTAGATTTTATCATAATTATAAACTTATATTCATTTCCTAAATTTAAATTTGTTATTAATTATGATTGTAGGAGTTAAATTTTATTATCAATTGTGTGATTTTCTGACTAATGTTATGGTTTGGTTTTTTAAAATTAAAATATATTGAAAGGAATCACCGAAAGGAGTTATAGGGCCTACGCCTTTTACCTAGTTAAACAACAAAGCAACAATAGTTAAGTAAATTACTTTAATGTTTTAAAAAAACAAAACAACAATAAGTAAGAGCCTACTTGTTTTAATTTAAGATTTTTTAATTTTTGATTTGAAATTTAGTTAAAAAATACTGTTTGTTTGATTTCAATTATTGCTTTTTGATAGAAGGTTAACTTTTCCACTCTAGCTTGGCCTTATAAACAATGGGACAGCTTGGGGGTTAAAGGATGTGCTCCTCATGGATGATGACTTATTGATCTTCAAATTATTTTCTACTTTTAGTGCACAAAAGATACTTGATCATGCACCTTAGTATTTGAAGTGCACAAAAGATACTTGATCATGCACCTTAGTATTTCAATAATATTCCATTATTTCTATAACTTTGGTGATCAAGAATTTGGCTCCAAGATATGTAAGCAGGATCCTTTTTTTTTTTTTGGTTAATTTGCATAATATTCTTTTAGAATATTGGACAACTATTAGACTTAGTCATTTGGCTAGCTATATAAGGAAACCCGTTGCTATGGACAAATCTATTACTTTGATGAAAAGAGTATGTTATGCAAAAATTTGTGTTGTGGTTGATATAAAGAAAGAGCTTTCAAATGCAGTTGCTTTGATATGATTAAATGATTAAGATGATCTATATTAAGATGAAGTGTTCATTTATCACTAATGGCTGCCTCTTGCTCATCATGTTGGCAAGGCATGGAGACTTCAAAGAGGATGTTCATTAACAACGATTACTATTAATTGATGGGGCTAGATAATGCTACCAATAATTTTTTGCCTTCAAACTTAGAACTAGCTACAAATCATCAAGGTTCTCCTCAGCCAAACCAACCTATGAACGAAGGAACTTATAATCCTTATACTATATTATTTGAGCAATGTCAATCTGCTTCCCACTTATTATTGAGTAAGTCTTATATAATAATAAAACTCTCAATACTACAAGTTTACGGATCATATCTTGCAGTATCAAGGGTACCATTCACGCAAGGTCTCTTAAACACCTAAACAACTTGAAAAGAACTTTGTATAAGGTGCTAAGAATTGATTTGAATTAATATAAATAACTAAAATTAAAACAAATAATAAAACGAAACAAGTAAACAAATAAAAAAATTGAGCTACTAATGAAATTGAGATTGATCAAAGTTGAAGACTTAGGAGCTATTCTATCTTTATTTTGTTTCCCTTTATCTTATTGATTCAATTTATGTTTGATCCAAGATATCCTAAAGTTTTGATTATTCTCTCTCAAGATCTAATTAAGTAACCCTAATTGAATTCGATATTTATAGAGTTGTAATCTCTCAATTCTCAAAACTATTCCTAACTTATTCAAATTGTTCGCTAATCTGATAATTGTAGATCTATTAAGTTGCTAAATCTCGTTACCTTAACAATAATTACTTGATCCACTCTCTCGATTTATTATCAATTATATGCACGATCATTATCACAAACATTTATCAACGTATTACACTCAATAAGAAATAAGGTTCAGAAAATAGTTTTAGAATAATTCCTAAGTATGAATCTAGAAATCCATAATCATGTCATACATCATAGAAATCCAAATACACATTTAAGACAATGAAATAAATAAAGGGAAAAAGAATAAATATGATTGGAGTCTTGATCTAGAATGCTGGAATATCTCTGAAGCTTTCTTTGATCCTTCTCTTTTGATATGCTTTGATGTAATGGTTGTTGCCTCTTTTTAGTGTTTTTCATGTCCTTTTATGATGCTTAAGGGTTCTAGAGTTGTGTCTAGGTTTTTACTACTTTGTTTGGTTCTAAAAATAACCCCAAATCTTCAAAACTCAAAAAAACTTACATTTAGAAACACGCCCCAGCACAACCGTGTTAGGGACACATTCATCTTTGCCAATCCTTCAAGCATCCAACATTGATAGTTGTAGGTTGCATGATGCTTTAATAGGTATTTTAGTATATTGATAGTTGAACCAAATGGACATGATCAATTTGTATAAGTCTTACCAAGAAGCAATAATTGAAAGCCCAAATGTTAAAAAATAAGCACACAACACAAATACTATAATATTATTCAACATCTCACATGGGAAGCGTGTCAAATCCTATATTGCTTATATTTGGGTTTAAAATTTAAAACAAAGCTTAGGTTTG
>JAOTAW010000001.1:6416605-6427114 GCA_025629945.1 Erythroxylum savannarum | reverse complement strand
AGATTCTTGCTCTCAATTTCATCAATAAAATTCCATTCTCAGTTATTTCTACTCTCCTATTTTTCTGGTTCCTATCAATTGGTATCAGAGCAGGTTAAATTTCCATGGTCACTACACGTTCCACATCCGCAAACCCCGAAACCCATACCAATATACCTGAACCGTCTATGGAGGCAGTATCACAGCAACTTTCAGCCTTGGCAGCAAGGTTGGACGTAGTCGACACCTTGGCAGCCGAAGTAGCAGCACTTAAAGCGAATCGTAACAAGGGGAAAGGTCTAGATTTGGGTGAAGATAGTCATCGCGGAAGAAATCATTGGAAGGAAGATGATGAAGAAGGAGAACAATCATGGGGAAGTCGTGGCCCTCATAAAATTCCCTATACCAAAATTGATTTCCCTAGATTCGATGGAGGAGATCCACGTGGATGGATTTTGAAGGCTGAGAAATATTTCAGGTATTACCAAACACCTGATGAATCGAAGGTTGATGTGGCGGCTATGTATTTGGAAGGTGACGCTCTTGATTTATTCGCTTGGATTAATTCCGAAAGAACTATTTTATATTGGGAAGAGCTAGTACACGCACTTCAAGAGCAATATGGTCCCGCTGAATTTCAAAACCCCGATGAACATCTTTGTGCTATCCGTCAAACAGGGACGGTACAAGAATACCGCCAAGAATTTGCTAAAAGATCGGCAAGAGTAAAAAATTGGCCAGAGCATTGTCTTTTGGGTACTTTTCTTAATGGGCTACGAGATGATTTAAAAGCTGATGTAAGAATTCATAAACCCAGATCCGTGTACAGGGCAATGAGCTTGGCTTTAGAATTTGAGCAAAAGGCAAATCTGAATCGTGGAAATAAAACAAATCAGTGGGTCACTCAAAACAAACCCTATTCCTCGCAAGCTCCTCTCTCTCGTGTCTCCACTCAGCCTACCACCCAATTGACCCAACGCCCACCAGCAGCTGCCTCTTCTTCACGACCCACCATGCCTCGACCTTGGGACCAGGAAAGACAGCAGCGCATCGCCAAGGGATTGTGCTTCAGGTGTAACGAAAAATTCTCCCCAGGCCATCGGTGCAAGGCTGCGACGCTCACCCTTATGGAGATGGCTGACGACGACGACACACCTGCAGCAGATCTGGCCGAGGACAGTGCTGACACTGTCGACGACGAAACAGGGGAGTACGCCGAGATATCCCTCCACGCGATTTTGGGCAACCCAACCAGCACAACTATGAAGCTACAAGGAGTGCTAGGAGGCCGCAAGGTGTTGATTCTGGTGGACAGCGGCTCCACTCACAATTTTGTGTCTGAAAAGATTGTGGAAGAGCAGAAATTACCGGTAAAAAGTGTATCTTCCTTTGGTGTACAGATCGGTAATGGAGAGATCATCTGTTGTAACCGTATCTGCCACAATATTTCTATTCAATTACCTGGTCTTACTATTACCCAGGATTACTACCCTTTCTCACTTGGTGGAGCAGATGTTGTTTTAGGTATCAGATGGTTGGCTTCTCTTAACACAGTGCAGGCAAATTGGAACGAGATGTTCCTAATCTTTTACTTGAATGGAAAAAAATACAAGCTTCAAGGGTTGCCACCCAAGCCAAATGCGGGGGCTAGCTTTCAGTATTTGTCCAAGAAGGAAGTACATTCAGAAAACACCATCCCTGCTTCCATTCAGAAGGTACTAGTGAAATTTGAAAAAGTTTTTGAAGAACCCACCAATCTTCCACCATATCGACAACACTACCACTCTATTCCTCTCCTTCCTGATGCTAAACCACCAAATATCCGCCCATACCGCTATCCTTATTTCCAAAAAACTGAAATCGAACAACAAGTTGCTGCATTACTCAAATCTGGGTTTATTCAACCCAGCACCAGCCCTTTTGCCAGCCCAGTTCTTCTTGTTAAAAAGAAAGATAATTCTTGGCGGATGTGCGTTGATTATAGAAGACTCAACCAGATTACAACTCCTGATAAATACCCAATACCAAATGTTGATGAGCTTCTTGATGAGTTATATGGCGCCACCATTTTTTCAAAGATTGACCTTCGCTCCGGTTACCACCAAATAAGAGTCAACCCAGCTGATATCCCCAAAACAGCCTTTCGAACCCATTCAGGCCACTACGAATTTGTTGTTATGCCTTTCGGCCTCACCAATGCCCCTTCAACCTTCCAATCCGCAATGAATGAACTTTTCCGTCCTTATTTAAGAAAGTTTATCATCGTATTCTTCGATGATATTCTAATCTACAGTCCTTCGTTGGAACATCATCTGGAGCATCTACAACTCACACTAAGAATGCTGCAAGAACAACAGTATTATGCCAAAGCATCTAAATGTCTTTTTGGCCAGCAACGTATTACTTTCTTGGGACACATGGTTTCAGCCAAGGGTGTTGAGGTGGACCAAGAAAAGATTCAAGCTGTAATTGAATGGCCAGCGCCTCGCAATGTGAAGGAACTCCGTGGGTTTTTAGGCTTGACTGGTTACTACAGACGTTTTGTTAGGAATTATGGGCTGTTGGCACGACCCCTCACTGACCTCACCAAGAAAGATGCTTTTCAATGGACTTCGGCAGCAACAGAGGCATTTTTTAGACTCAAACAAGCCCTTACTACAGTACCAGTCCTCCAACTTCCTAATTTCACTCAACCCTTTATGGTTGAATGTGATGCTTCTTCTGAAGGAATTGGAGCAATTCTACTCCAAGCTGAACATCCAATCGCATATTACAGTAAGGGTCTCTCATTCTCCAACAGAATTAAATCTACCTATGATCGTGAGTTGCTTGCCTTGGTGTTATCACTGCAGAAATGGAAGCATTACCTTTTAGGACATCATTTTTTTGTGAGGACTGATCACAACAGCCTCAAATACCTCCTTAGTCAACGCTTAACAACCAATGAGCAGCAGCGCCTCCTAATGAAGTTACTGCCATTCGACTTCACCATCATCTACAAGGCTGGAAAGGAAAATAAAGGAGCTGATTCCTTATCTAGGCGCCCTCAACATGCTGATCTCCTAGCTCTCACGATTCCAATCCCACTTGATTTTTCTCACTGGTATGAAGCGTTATTGGCTGACCCTTACACAAGGGGTATAATTGACAATATAAATCAAAACCCCTCATCTCAATCTGATTTTCAAATGGTGGATCACAAGCTGTACTTTAAGGAGCGCCTAGTGGTTCCCTTGAATCACCCTATGCGTCATAAGCTACTTTCTGAAGCTCATGACACGATGGCTGCAGGACATGGGGGATACTTGAAGACATTAAAACGATTGACGGCATCCTTCTTCTGGCCACAAATGAAAAAAGACGTAAAGGCTTATGTGCAGAATTGCTTAGTCTGTCAACAAGCAAAATATCAAGCCCTGGCACCTGCGGGCCTCTTGCAACCACTGCCTATACCCAACAAAATATGGGAGGACATCTCAATGGACTTCATATCTGGTTTACCAAAATCTGGCAGTTATGATACAATCCTAGTAGTGGTTGATCGCCTCAGTAAGTATGTTCATTTTATTCCCATCTCTCACCCGTATACTGCAAAGGTGGTTGCTGAAAAATTTTGCAAGGAAATTGTTCGCCTTCATGGCATTCCTAGGTCCATTATTTCCGATAGGGACACGGTCTTTTTGAGTGCTTTTTGGCAGGAATTGTTCAGACTCAGTGGCACCAAACTCAGTATGAGCTCTGCCTATCATCCCCAAACCGACGGACAGACAGAAGTTGTCAACCGCTGCCTTGAAGCCTATTTGAGGTGCTTTGCTTTGGAGCAGCCACGTTCTTGGAGTCGTTTCCTAGCATGGGCCGAATTTTCATTTAATACTGGATTTCATTCTTCTACGGGCACCACACCTTTTAAGATAGTTTATGGCAGAGACCCTCCCACTATTTCTCCTTTTGTGCAGGGTGAAACCAGAATCGCAGAACTGGAACAACAGCTTCTTGCGCGTGACGACATGCTTAAACTCCTCAAGGAACACCTCTTGAAGGCCCAAACCAGAATGAAGCAACAAGCGGATACTCAGAGACGTGAACTCAGTTTTCAGGTTGGGGATGCTGTTTTTCTTCGTCTCCAACCATATCGTCAAAAGTCCCTGGCCAGCAAAAGAAACGAAAAACTGTCTCCAAGATTTTTTGGTCCCTACAAGGTTATTCGCCGTGTGGGGCAAGTAGCATATGAGCTGGAATTACCCACAACTTCCAGGGTTCATCCCATTTTCCACGTCTCCTTGTTAAGACCAGCAATTGGGCAAGTTGCATCCACCCCTCCCGCACCACTTCCTATTAATGATGACTGGGAGCTAGTGTTGCAACCTGAAAAAATCCTGGCTCATAGATGGGTGCGAATAGCAGGTCACTCCCACTTAGAACTACTAGTTCAATGGGCCGTTCGTCCTTTGGAAGAAGCTAGTTGGGAAAGCTATGATCTTATTAAGGACCAGTTTCCTTCTTTCCGCCTTGAGGACAAGGCAAATTTTCAGGGGGGATGCACTGATACGACACCACCACTTAAGACTTATTCCAGAAGGACTTCTAGAACAACACGTAACCAAGACTCCAACACCAACACTTGACTTCTGCGCAAGAGACTCCAACACCAACTTGACTTCTGCGCAAGAGACTCCAACGACAACTGACATCGCCTTTATTTTAGCTACTGCTTATTTATCTTATCCCATGTCTTTAGGAATTAGTGGAATTAGTTTTGCATTCTGATTAGGAAACTATCAGTATAAAAACCTGATAGCTAGATTTAATTCAGCATCTTTGAGAAATCAATCTTTTGTTTTGGAGTTTAGTCCTCTCCATACGGACTACTTGGGAGTTTAAGATTCTTGCTCTCAATTTCATCAATAAAATTCCATTCTCAGTTATTTCTACTCTCCTATTTTTCTGGTTCCTATCAATCAACTACTTCAAAAATTGCAACAACTAAAGCTAGTGGTGCAGAGAATATGCTCCCTGTTGATTTGGCTAATTCTCAAGTTCCTAATGCAATTGAGGAACTACCTAGGAAGCCAAGTGATACACCAATTGGGGTTGAACCTATGGAAATGATAGAAACACACACTTCTGCACACTTGACATCTCCTAACAAACATTCTGATCTAGTTAAGTCTCCACTTCCATAGACAATTAAGTAATTACCTCAGCTATATGCAATTGAAGGGGTCGAGCATCTGGGAATGTTAGCTACACACACGTCAACTTCTTTGAATTCTCCTACTTATAATTCAGAAGCTAGGCCTGAAATTCAACAAAATGCTTTGAAGCAAAACAATGTTGTAAAGACTGATACGTCGAAATGCGTAAAGAAAACTAGATTGTGCAATGAATAATGATAGGCTCACAGATTAAACTTACCTTGATTCAACTAGCAGTAGCTCAGTAGTTGAAGCTTCAAAATAAGAAGAATCCGGTGCACTTAAAGTGATTAACAACCGTTCCAAAAGGCGGTCAAATAGGAGGAAGGGGAAACAAAATAGCAAAAATAAAGGGTTTACCCTTACCAATATCAATTCTAGCTTAGAATACTAGAGGGCTTAATGACCCTCTAAAAAAATCCTTAGTTAAGGAATTACTTAAAGATAAGTAGCCTTATTTGGTTGGACTTTTGGAAACTAGAATAAAAGAGCGTCAGACTATGCTTAGTGCCAAGTTTTTGGGCACCAATTGGGAGACCTCTAATCATCAACCACAGTACAATGGTCAGATCTTTTGTTTCTACAATTGTGATGCAATTCGTGTTTAAGTTCTGAAAGAATTGTATCGATTCTTCCATTTAACATGCTAGATGATAGGTATGTCCTTGATTTTTGTTGTTACACTCAAATATGCTTCAAACTTTGGTTTCCAACGTAACAAGCTATGGTTAGATTTACAAAGACTATAACTGGGAATTACACACCTGTAGCTTACAGTGGGTAATTTTAACTACTCTTCGAGATTGAATGAAGTTTAGAGTAACATGAATTTCAATCTTAGTTGCACAAAAGAACTCTCAAACTTCCTAATCAAGATGGACTTGGTGGACTTACACTCAACTGTGAAATTGCTCACATAAAGTAACAATCAACAGGGCAGCTGGCTTATTCAGAAAAAAACTGGACATATCATTAGTTAATTCCACTTGGTTCAACTAATTTCTAAACTCATTTGTCCATTTTTGTGAGGATCTGATGTCTAACCATTATTATATGCTTCTCCAAAAGATGGTTGAGAGAAGAGCTGGAGGCATTCCTTAAAATGTTTCAATGGTATCACTCAACTTAAGGGGTTCCTGGATACTGTTAATCGATGATGGAATGAGGTTGCGAGTTATAAATCCTAACAGCTTATGACAAAATTAAAGATGGTGAAGATAGCTCTCGATAGCTTCATGTTTGACAAAAATTAGCATATAAATACTCTTAAAGAGAAGCTAGCTCAAGCTCAAAAAGCCTATTATGACTCTCCATATAATGCAGACTTGAGATTGGCATAGCTTAAGAGATTACAAGAATATCAAGAAGCCTTTGAGCTTCACAACTCCATCCTTAAACAAAAAGCTAGAATCAACTGGATGAAAGATGGGGACTCTAACACTAGATTCTTCCACTTTACATTACTCGCTAGAAGAAATGTTAACAAAATTTCATCTTTGCAAGACTCTACTGGCCTAGAGAATACAGAACAGGCTGAATTGCAAGAGATAGCTAGAGGTTACTACTTAAACTTGATTGGCTATGACTATACTGCTACTCCTAGCTACAGTGTGCAATAGTTATTCAATTGCTCAAGATATCAGAGATCTTTTGGTTTCCTTGATTATAGAGATTGATGTCAAAAGGGTTCTCTTTAGCTTACAACCTTCAAATTCACCTGGACCACATGGTTTTCTTGCATTGTTTTCCCAAAATACATGGGATATTACATGCCAACTGTTCACAGAGGTAGTGTTGACAATTTTCTCTTCTTCCATGGTGCTTTATGAACTCAATCATACTTTCATTTTCTTGGTTCCTAAAAAGAAAAACCCTCATAGAATGCAAAAAATCATGTTGTAACATAATGTATAAGGTGATTTCCAAACTCCTAGTTGAAAGATTGAGAGTGGTGATCTTGGGTATTATTAATCCATCCTAGGGAGCTTTTATTCCTAACAGAAATGGTGGGGATAATATTCTTATACTACAAGAGCTGATAAAGGAGTACAACTCAGTAAAATGCTTAACAGTTGCTCAATCAAAGTTGACTTTTATAAAGCATTTGATACCTTCAGTTGGAATTTCATTCGAATATGCCTTAAAGCTACACAACTACCACATAGATTTCTTAATTGGATAATGACTTGCATTCAAACTTCTTCATCAAGTGTGATCTTGAATGGTTTCCCTACCAAACCTTTTAAGACTACAAAGGGTATTAGACAGTATCTCCTTATTTATTCACCCTTGTGATAGAAGGTCTCTCCAGGCTGTTAAACAAGCTGATCACTAGTAATGGAGGGTTCCAATATCATCATAACTGTAGAGCTGCCAACCTTACTCATCTCATATATGTTAATGACTTAATACTTCTATGTGGAGCGAATACTTAATCTATCAATCTTATGATGCAAGCTCTGAAACTCTTTTTGAATGGTCGGGGTTGAAGATAACATTGAAAAGAGTTGCATATACCTGTCCACTGATGTGGGGAATCTTACTGAAGTTAGATGCCTCACAAGTATGAATGTTTACACAACTCCATTATGTTATGTTGGTATTCCCATCACGTCCACAAAACCAAAATTTCTAGATTGCCTTCCTCTGATTGAGAGGATCAAAACGAGAATAAATGCATGGAAGAAGAGGTTTCTCTCATATGCTACTAAAATCACACTTGTTTTAGTTCTTCACAATTTGTATCTTCATTGGACAACTCATGTTGCCTTACCTAAGAAGGTTACTAAGGAGATCAATAGAATAATGAAGGCATTCTTATGGACTGGAAGAACAGACAATGCAATAAATGATAAGATCAAATGGAGTGAAGTTACCATTCCGAAGAAACTAGGAGGCCTTGGAATTACCTCAATAACAACTATACAAAAAATACACATTTGCAAAAGACTATAGGGGCTCTACATTGATCAAAATGCACTTTGGATCAAATGGGTTCGTTAGTACCATCTTGATAATTGCAACTTCTAGCATGCTACTTATAAAAGAGAGGTCTTTTGGATTTTTATTCAGATGATGAAGATGAAAGTTATTATCTATCCATGGATCAACCATAAAATAGGTAACGGTGAAAAAACTTGGTTTTGGTTTGATCATTGGTTGGACTCTCCTATCATACACAATCTTGTGCTGAATCATTTAAGGAACAGAATCCCTCTGAACCTTAAAGTCTCTTCTTTGAAATGGAATGGTGTATGGCAGGGATATTTTAGAGGATTTGATCATCTTGTACAACACCTCCTTTATATAAATGATGTGTTAAATAAGCATGATATCATTTAGACACTCAATCTAAACGGAAAATTCATAAACAAATCATGTCAGCAACTATTTACCAGCAGACTTCCTGAAGTTCCTTAGTACAACATCTTGTGGAGAAACACTTTGAATCCAAAGGCCTCGCTGATAACTTGGATTGTCATAAAGAACAAACTTAAGACTAAAAGTCAATGGCATGGCAACATGGACTCTACTTGTGTATTATGTAAGATGGAAGTGAAAACTAGAGATCACCTATTTTTTCAATGCAGGTTTTCTAGAGCAATTTGGAGCAGGATCCTACACCTAATAGCAACTGACACTTATATTTATGATTGGGAGCAAACATTGAACTGGGTGATTAACCTTAGGAAGCATAATATATCTACTGGGAAAAATCTAAATAGGGTTTTTATTTTGACCATTTTAAATGATATAAAGATATTTTTCCTAATTAGATTAATGCTTAGAGAAGACTCTAATAAACCCTTTTGAAAGGAGAAGTTCCTTGTACGATTACATCTTATTTTAAGAGAAAAGGTTAGAAATAAGAAAAGATAAAATCATGATTAAATACCTTATAATTAATTAACATGTGGAGAATCGATTAGATTTACCCAAAAGAAAGGCCTAAAATTATATCAATTTATGAACACAAAAACAACTAAAGTATGAAATATTTGAAAATCAACAACAACAATAGCAACAACAATAACATTCCAATAAAAATCCCACTAATATGAAATATTTGAAAATAAAAAGGAATTATGCTCATTCTGTCAACAGATTGTTGTTACTTATAATAATACAGCTTATAAAGATTGTAATAAATATTCAAAAATTATGATAAAAATATGAGTGAATTTTCCTTATTGGAAACAAAGAAAGTCTGATAAATTGAAGGCGCAACTAAAATTATCAACAAAACAAAAAAATCTCTTCTTTCTTAAAACTTAAAAATATTACATGTTATAAGTGGTTATATAGCTAAATACTGAATAAATAAAAACTTCAAAAATTAGAACTAGATCAAGAAATATTAGATAAAAATATAATCCCTAATAATAACATATTGAAAATTTTGAGAAACCCTTTAGAGATGAGTCAAAAAACGAAGTTTTATTATTAGAAGAAAATAATAACTCTAAGTGATCAGTCTAATAAAGATGGAGAAAAAAGAAAAAAAATAATGTGTTAACAAAAAAAATCAAAAGTTCTTATGAGACCTCTAAAATCTTCAATTACAAAAAAAAAAGACCTTATGAAATTACGCAATCCTTTGAAAATTCTAGCCAAAATTCACATTCTTCTTATTCCTATTACAACTTAAGCAATGTCTTAGATAAAGCTAAAAGAACAAAGACCTCTCAAATAACACTTTCGAAGATGCATAAATAAATTACTATGATAAAGTATGAATTAAACTTAAAACAAAAGCAAAAGGAAGATAGTGAAACAATTAAAAATTACTTTAACAAATTCACTCTAATAATGAACAAAATTTAGATTAAGAAGTGAATAAAAATCTCAAATTAAACAATAATAAAAAACTACTAGAATATATTTTTACTTATCCTAAATCAAATAATGTCTCAAAATATTTAATTAAATAACTCTTAAAATAAATAAAGATTTTATAATAGACATTATTATTTATTCAATATAAGAGAAAATTTAAATTGCATAAAATAAGTAGAAACTATTACAAAAAGTGAAGAAAGATTAAAAGTAGCAAATACTAAATTAAAAATTAAATTGTGAAATTAAATTGCCAAAGAAATTTATTTTATTATAGTACAAGATACACATTATATAGTAACTTAAGAACTCCTTTTATAAAACTAATTATCTCATATATATAGTAAAGCATGATAACATTTTGACAAAATAAATAACAAAAAATTAATTTTTCTTTTAAAAAATTAAGAACCATAAAAATTAAATTAGTACAGGCTAGATAGAAAACTAACTAAATAATATAACACACGCAAAACTTATTTAAAAATAAAAACGGAAC
>JAOTAW010000001.1:6272058-6283995 GCA_025629945.1 Erythroxylum savannarum | reverse complement strand
TAAAAACTCCTTCAGTCAAATTATCATTAACACCCAGTTGAAGTCCTATTAAGGTATGAGGTCTAGGGATATCTGATAGCACACAACTTTACTCCTACATAGCAGAGAGACTATTTCCGAACTCCTTCATTCAAAGTACGTTTGATATATCGAAAAATTCTCTTTGCTCCTTGTAAATGAGGTACGAGGCTCCTCCATGAATAAGCTAAATAATTCAACTCCAAAAATTATGTCTGGTTTGGTTGCAGTTCAATACCGCAGACTTCTAATTAAACTCTTATAGTAAGCTGAATTTATAGGGCGCCCTTTATCTTCTTTTAATTTGTTTCAATTTCTCTTCAACTAGGGTGAGAGTTGGTTTTGACTTCTTCATCTTAAATTTCTTCAAAATATCATTCGCATACTTCCTTTGGGAAATAAAAATTTCATCATCTTGTTGAATTACCTCTATTCCAAGGAAATAAGACATTAGACCTAAGTCTGCCATGTCAAATGATTTTACCATAGCCTCTATAAATTCTTTAATCATCTTTGAGTTGTTTCTAGTAAAGATTAAATCATCAACATAAAGACGCAATTAGAATATCACCAGGTTCATCAAATTTAACATATAAAATATGCTCGAAAGAACATCTTTCAAAATCATGCTTTATAAAGTACGAACCAATTCTTTTGTATTGCGCTCTTGGAGTCTGCTTCAATCCATACAGTGTTGTCTTCAACTTATAATCAAACGGACATCTTTCAAAATGATGCTTTATGAAGTATGAATCAATTCTTTTGTATTGTGCTCTTGTAACTGCTTCAATCCATACAGTGCTTTCTTCAACCTATAAAGTTTATCTTCTTTCCCTTTAATTTCATACCTTGCAAGTTGCTCAACATATACTTCCTCTTTTAAAATTCCATTTAAAAAAGTATGCTTTACATCCATTTGATAAATCTTCCAGTTATTTTGAGCTAAGAGAGAGATAATCACGTGAATAGTATCTAATTTCACAATAGGAACAAATACTTCGAAGTAATCAATACCTAGTTTTTGCTTATATCCTTTTGCAACCAATCTAGCTTTAAACCGATCAATCTTACTATTAGGCTTCTACTTCATCTTATACACCCACTTTACTCCTATAAGCTCTTTATCATCGGGAAAATATGTTAATTCCCATGTGTCATTCTTTTCAATTGCATATATTTTTTCATCCATAGCTTTTCTCCATTTCAAGTCAATTGATGTCTCCTCATAATTAACTAGTTCACAGTCTGCAAATAAAACAAAATTGGTAATCTCTTTATCAGATAGATCATTATCAATACCTATCACATAATCTTCCAATCTGGCTTGTAACTGATGACGTCTTTGGGATCTACTAGATGTCTATGACTAAGATATTGAATTCACCTAAGTATTTTCTTCTTCATAGCTTTCAGAAATTACCATTGGCCTTTTTTGGGAAGTTGAAGACCAATCTTATATTCCATCCTCATTAAAGGTTACGTCAAGGCTAATAATAATCTTTTTCGTATTTGGTTTGTATAATTTATAGACCTTTGAATTTGTACTATAGCCTATATCTCACCTTTGGCATCTAGCTTCTTCCTCAACTAATCTAGTACATGGGCATAAGCAATACACCCAAAAACTTTGAGATGCTTAATGGAAGGTTTCCTGCTGCTCCAAGCTTCCTTAGGTGTTTTGTTATTAAGACTTTTTATTAAACACCTGTTTAAAATATAAACTGCATAAGCAACAGCTTCTGTCCAAATTTCTTTAGGTAATTGTTTAGATATTAACATTCATCTTACCATGTCCATAATAGTTCTATTCTTCCTTTTTGCTACTCTATTTTTTTTAGGCGTGTATCTGGTGGTTAACTAATGTTGAATTTTATACTACTCAAAGACCTCTGTGCATGCATGATACTCTTGACCTCTATCTGGTCTTAATGCTTTAATTCTGCAGCCACTTTGCTTTTTCACAAACATTTTAAATGATTTAAAAGCATCACAATCTTCTAACTTCTGTTTTAGAAAATACACTCAGGCCTTTCTACTAAAGTCATCAACAAAAGTAATAAAATACCTATTATCATTATATGGAACTTCAACAGTACATAAATCTAAATAAATAATTTCCAATAGCCTCTTTGCTCTATAGGACTTTCTAACTGGAAATACATCCTTATGTTTTTTTTTCATCTAACATGTCTCACATACATGGTTAGGAATATTCACAATAAGTAAGCTAGACACAAGCTCTTTTCTTGATAGATAATTTAATCCAGAAAAATGAAAATGTCCAAAATGCATGTGCTATAGCCAATTTGAATCAGACATCATAAAATTAAAGCAAGGAAATTTTTCATGATGAATTTTTAGTCGAAATAGACGGTTATAAGTCATCTTTACCGTTCAATAAATCTTCCACTCATGTTTATCAAGGTGCAAAAATCATGATGAATTGCATTTTATAACCTATCTCCGATAATTGACCCATGCTCAGTATATTATGATGAAGACAAAGAACATAGAAAACATCAGAGATAAAACTTTTAGAACCATCCTTCAACCTAATGGATACTTGACCTTTTCCTAAAATAGGAATATTTGAATTATTCTCAAATTTAACTGTTAACTAAACTCATCTAAATAGTAAAATAACTCCTTATTCCCACACATATGATTACTACAACCAGAATCCAAGCACCAAATATTTTCATCTTCCACAAAAAGTTGCTTGCTTTAAATAAACTTTCTTCATTATTAGAATTCTCACTAAAATGTTGGTATTGATTTTCTGCAACATTAGTATGATAATTGTTTTGAGATCTAGATCTGTAATCAGTAGCTTTGTGTCCATACCTTTCACAATTAAAGCAATTAAATTACAACTCTCTTGATATTGATTACCTCATCCTCTTCCTTAATTAGTAGGCCTAAAATTATTTCCTTCTCTTCCTTGATTGAACGTTCTGGGATTATTTTCTCTCCCCTGATTAAAATTGTTGCCATGATCTCTTCCTTTAAAACTTCCTTTACCTCTGCCTCTGAAATTTCCTCTTCTTCCATTATTAAAACCACGACCTCTACCATATGCATTTTGATTAGATTCTACAACATTATTGAAATTCACTTGGCCTTTTAAGGCTTCTTCTAATGTCTTTTCTATTTTCTCCAATATTCTGCCAATATGACTTTCAATGCTTCCCTGCAACTTTGTTATAGTCATAGTTTGCATACCATGTGACTCTAGTATTGTAGTCACAATATGGTCAAATTTAATAGGCATGGTGCATAGAATTTTTTCCACGACCTTGCTATCTGAAATATCTTCTCCATACAGCTTTTGTCAAGATTAGTAACACGAGAAAAATATTATTCAACAATTTCTAAATGAGACATTTCATACTTCTCATATTCTATATGCAGGGATTGCAATTTAGATTTTTGAGCCTTATCTATACCTTTATAAGTTAGCTTTAAGATACTCTATGTTTCTTTGGCAATTTTAACATTATCAACTTTGCCAAAAACCGAATAATCTACTTCTTTGTGAATTTGGGATAATGTCAACTAGTCCTTCCTTTGAGTATTTATATCAGCTCCTTTTTGTAAACCTCGATCAATAAGACTTCAAATATTGTGAGCCTTGTGGTGGATAGTTATTAAAATCTCTCAATAATTATAATTAAGTTTACTATCTAATTTATAACCTGACCACACAATATTATAACTGTTTGGCATCTCTCACTTTTAAATGAACCACTCTCTCACAAATATAAGAACACTTTCTCTATTTCTTTTCCCAAATCACTTTAAAAACTGAAGCTAGATTTAGCTAGCTCTGATACCAATTTGATAGCATATGATATAACTCACTCACACACTGGAGAGAGGGAGAGAAGAGAGAAAAGGTGAATAAATTCAATCCCAAAATGCAATACAACTCCATAGGCTTTGGGTACACTCCTTTTATAGGAAACAAAAAATAATAAAATACTAAAGTTTTAATTATACAAGTAAACATCTTATTGGACTAAAAATTTGGTCAAATCATATGCAGTCCTTAAGTAAGAAGAAAGTCTCTCGCCACTTGCTTCAAGCACATGATTTCGGCTACAAGTTTTTGTCTCTCTCTCCACTTACTTCATGATGAATTCGACTACCATTTAATAAAGATGCTTGTTGTCTCTCCTTTTTATTCAATGCTAGCTTAATTTATTTATTAACAACATCGATTTGCAATCAAAAAGAAATTGGGTTTCAAGTGGTAACCTCAGGTTTTGGCTGGCAGTATTTTTACTGAATTACACTCTTGCTAGCTCCTTTAGTAGCTAGATGATATATAGCAAGAGAAACTAGTCAGTATAATCTGGCACATTGATTTTCTATGATTATAGGACTAATTCTCCCCTGTGTTCATTAAAATGTCATGACACCGCGGGTACTTAGCTACTAAGAACTAGTTAATTTGGTTTCATTATTTCGATCGGGCTTTTCGTAGGGCACATTTGGCAATATATATATAAATAAATAGATACTTTTTTCTTTAGAATCTTATAGCATAAAAATTATGATAAGATTCTAGAGGAAAAAGTGTATATATATATATATATACATAATATACCCTTGGTCACTCGTGAACAGAGAGTTTACGAAGGTTTATGTGCCGAGTACGAATATAGCTTCTTGCTAGGCTTCTCGTTCACCCTCTTGTTTGCATACTAGGTTCTTCATGAATATGACTGTTAGTGTATATATTTACGTTACGTATCCCTTGATTGGCTCCTTGATTGGCTCCCTTGATTGGCTCCCTTGATTGGCTCCTTGATTGTAGCCTTTTACACATGTATAGCATAGGTTTATTCTGTATCGTGTATTCCTATATATATATTGTTAATCCAATTCATCTAGGCTGACGAAGCCTCATTCCTCTTCATGGTATCAGAGCTGGGATTCTAAAACCAGCATTCCTTTGTTCCTCTTTACAATATTTTCCGTTGTTCTTTTCTTCCTTCAAAATGTTTGCTACTGCTTCTTCCTCTTCACATTCTCATGTTACTCCTCTGTCAACACAAGTTGCTCCACATTCTCATTCTCCTACTGGAAATCCTCATCCTGCATTCTCACTAACCAATATTAAACAGCGTATCCCAGAAACACTTGATTATTCTAATTACCTAATTTGGCGTGAGCTATTTATTCTTGTCTTAAAAGGCCATCAAGTTTATGCACATGTTGATGAATCCACCACTCCTCCATCTGTTGATGATCCAGGTTATGCACAATGGTTACAGATTGATAATCTGGATCTTTCTTGGATTCAATCCACCATTTCTCGTGATATTTTAAGATCTATCATTTCTCCTGGTAAGCCTCTCACTGCTCGTAATGCCTGGTTAAAAATTGAAAAATATTTAGAGATCACATTGAATCTCGAATTGTTTCTCTTCGTCAAGAGTTTTATCATTTGGAGAAACGAACATTATCAATGGTTGATTTTCTTAATAAGCTGAAAGATTTATTTGATTGTCGTACTGCCCTTGGAGATGATGTTTCCAATCGTGATCTTATCATGCAAATTGTCATGGGCCTTGGTTCAGAATATAATCCAATTACCTCTGTTCTTATTACTCGACAACCATTACCTTCTTTTGAAGAGTGCAAGACTTTGCTATTAATGGAAGAATCAAAACTTCAAAAACAGCAATCTATTTCACCTATTTCTGACCAAGCTTTTCTTGCTCATATTCGACCTCCCACCATTAGTGGGAGACATCATACAAATAGAGGTGGCCGTGGGGGTTGTAATAGAGGTGGTCGTGGTCATTTTCAACCTTTTAGACCAAGGGCCACCACTGTTTCTACAAATTCTTCTGCTGCTGGTCTTCTTGGTCCTTCACCTCATGCCTCAAGTGTTGTAGGAATTCAAAACTTTCAGCATCGTGTGCAATGTTACACCTGTGGAGGTTTTGGCCATGTATCTCGTCTTTGTCCCTCTGTTCCAAAATCTAATGATGATCCGCAAGCTTTTTCTGTGTTCCCTACCTCTGAAGTTAGCAATAACAGTTGGATTTTTGATTCTGGCGCTTCCACTCACATGACTAATGATCCTGGTAAGCTTCACTCTCTTACTCCTTATTATGGTCCTGATATGATTAGTGTTGAAAATGGTGCTATGTTACTAATTAAATTCTTTGGATCTTCTGTCATTCCATCTGATTCTCGTAACCTTGTATTACAAGATGTACTTGTTTCTCCTGCTCTTACAAAAGACTTAATTTCTATTAGAAAGCTTACAACTGATAATATCTGTTCTGTGGAATTTGATCCTTCTGGTTTTTATGTTAAGGACCTACAGACAAAGCACAAACTTCTCAGCTCCACTAGCTAAGATAATCTTTATCCTTTACATAGTTCTATCAACCAACCACAGTCGCTTGGTCTTGCTGTTGTCCGTGTCAACAGTTCTACCTGGCATCGTCGCTTAGGTCATGCTAATTCTAGAGTTCTTTCTCATCTTTTTCAACGCTCTTTCATTTCTTGTAATAAATCTGAGAATTTAGATGATTGTCTTTGTCATGCATGTCAACTAGGGAAGCATGTTCGCCTACCTTTTGATCAATCCAAGTCGCATACTTTATTTCCTTTTGAACTAATCCATTCTGATGTATGGGTTTCACCCATTTCTTCACATAGTGGATATCGTTATTTTGTCACCTTTTTAGATGATTTTTCTCACTATTGCTGGATATATCCTCTCAAAAACAAAAATGAAGTTTTCACTCACTTTCTTCATTTTCATGCTCTTGTTAAAAATCAATTTCATGACACTATTAAAATGTTCCAATGTGACAATGCTACTAAATATTCTAATTCTCTCTTTCAGAATTTTTTCCAATCTAATGGCATCCATTTTCGTTTTTCATGTCCATACACTTCACCACAAAATGGAAAAGCTGAACGCCTTAATCGCACTATTGGAAATATGATTCGCACTTTGTTAATCCAAGCTTCCATGCCTTCTTCTTTTTGGGTTAAAGCACTATTTACAGCTAATCATATTCTTAATCTTCTACCTACCCCTTTACTAAATTATAAATCTCCTTATGAGACTCTCTACCTTAAACCGCCATCTTATGATTATCTTCGGGTTTTTGGGTGTGCCTGTTATCCAAACATGCTCTCTCACGCCCAAAACAAATTTTCACCTCGATCCACTTTATGTGTTTTTCTAGGATATCCTCAACACCACAAAGGTTACAGGTGTTACGATCTCAATACCCATAAAGTCATTGTGTCCCGTCATGTCATATTTGATGAGCATTCTTTTCCTTTTGCTCATTCAACAACCCCTTCACCCACTTCTTCTATTCCCATTACCAATCCCCATGATCTTATTCCTTCAGCAATTTCTAGTCACTCTACTTCTAACATGTCTCAATCATCTCAGGACTATGATACCACTTCAGCAAGACCAGTTACCTGCCCTTCAACACCTGACCAATCCATCTCAGTTTCTACCTCTGACACTACCTCACCAACATCTACTGCCCATGTCTCTGCTTCCCACGATAATATCACCTCATCTTGGTCCCCATATCACACTTTACCCCTACGCCATCCTATGGTTACACGGACACAAGATGGTACCAAAAAGCCTAAAGTTATTTTTTCTTTACATGGCACTATTTCTAATGCTTTTCCTCAGGAACCTCAGTCTTTTCGCGAAGCATGTCAGGATCCCAATTGGAAAGCTGCTATGCAAGAGGAGATACATGCTTTACACAAGAATGCGACATGGACTCTTGTTCCTCGACCACCTGATGTTAATGTCATTGGTTCTCGATGGGTTTTTAAAGTTAAACAACGTGCTGATGGCTCATTAGAACGATACAAGGCTAGCCTTGTTGCCCAAGGTTTTCATCAGCAGCCTGGAGTTGATTGTGGTGACACATATAGCCCTGTGGTGAAACCTGCCACTATCCGCACAGTTTTAAGTTATGCACTCTCCAAGAATTGGCCAATTCATTAGTTGGATGTCAAAAATGCATTCCTTCATGGCTTTCTCACTGAGACCGTTTTTATGAAACAACCTCCTGGTTTTGTTAGCACTAGCCATCCAGATTATGTTTGCAAGCTCAAACGGGCTTTATATGGCCTGAAACAGGCGCCACGTGCTTGGTACCACCGATTTGCTTCTTTCATATGTTTCAAAGTATTTGTTAATAGTAAAGCTGATTCCTCCATGTTTGTTTTTCGTCAAGGTCAGGACATGGCTATTCTTCTTCTTTATGTGGATGACATTGTTCTTACAGGTTCCACCACGTCATTATTATCTTCCATTATTCATTCTTTACAACAAGAGTTTGCCATCTCAGATTTGGGTAACTTGCACTATTTTTTGGGAATTTCTGTTAGTCATTCTCCTTTTGGCCTCTTTTTATCACAATCGAAATATGCTCGGGAACTACTTGACCGTTGTCATATGTCTACTGCCAATTCTGTCTCCACTCTTGTTGATTCTAAGTGTAAGTTATCATTAACTGATGGTGAACCTTTATCTGATGCTGCTGAATATCGTAGTATTGTTGGCGCTCTTCAGTACCTTACTTTCACCCGTCCTGACCTGGCTTTTGCTGTTCAGCAAGTTTGTTTATTTATGCATGCCCCACGCACAAGTCATATGAAAGTCGTAAAAAGGATTTTGCGGTATATTAAAGGTACTATTGATCATGGTCTTTTACTCTCTCCTGGTTCTTTAGATAAAATGGTTGTCTATTCTGATGCTAATTGGGCAGGATGTCCCGATACTCGACGATCTACTTCTGGATATTGTGTGTTCTTTGGTTCAAATCTCATCTCTTGGTCTTCAAAACGTCAACCTATTGTTTCTCGTTCTAGTGCTGAAGCCGAATACCGCGCTGTTGCTAATGCTGTATCTGAAGTATCATGGCTTCATTCTTTATTGTCTGAGCTTGGCTATAAATTACCATCTGCAACTTTGGTTTTCTGTGACAATGTTAGTGCTATTTTCCTAGCTTCTAATCCAGTTCAGAACACACGCACTAAACATGTTGAGATTGATCTTCATTTTGTGCGTGAGAAAGTGGCTGCAGGGACCATTCGTGCTCTTCATGTTCCTTCATCACTTCAATTTGCAGATATCATGACGAAGTGTTTACCTAGTGCCTTATTCTCAGAATTTTGCTCCAATCTGAACGTTCATCCACCTCCCGTTCTGATTGTGGGGGGGTGTTAGTGTATATATTTACGTTACGTAACCCTTGATTGGCTTCTTGATTGGCTCCTTTGATTGGCTCCTTGATTGTAGCCTTTTACACATGTATAGCATAGGTTTATTCTGTATCGTGTATTCCTATATATATATATTGTTAATCCAATTCATCTAGGCTGACGAAGCCTCATTCCTCTTCAATGACTTACAGGATATTCGTTAGCTTCTTTTTCCTTTTTTTAACCAGAAACTGGGCAGTCGTTGCTATAAAGCGTCTTTCTCATTCATTTTAGCAACATAACCTGTTCCTAGATCTTGGACACGACAAGTTTTTTGTAATAATAATTTTGAGGGACATGATTTAGTAGTTATTATCAGAAATCTAATTTTTCTCAGACATCGTGCATATTAATCTTTTTAAGTTTCCTCACGTTTCAAGCATAATATGCGTTATGCATGCAACAGCTGATATCTTGCACTCTGGAACATTTGCTTATAGTCCCCTCTACCATCTTGCATCATCTTCTCATGGTAATAAACATTGCAATTAAAATAACATTAGGAGGCACCGTGGCAGATATATTATATACATGAAATTCCATTTGTTGGCATTCAAGTTCGAGATCCAGACATTGTAATTTTCCCTCGCAGTTGGACATTTTGGAATTTTCATTCTTACTTAGCTATCATGGTATCTCTTGGACAATATTATTAACAAATTAAACAAGCAATGTTTGTTCTACTTGCTTAATCGTTTCAAAATGCAGAAAAAAGAACAACCAAGATGAAAGGTATATTCATATTATTGTTTTACGTTTTTAAATCAACCATTGTTCTACCTTTAATGAATTGCTTAAAGAGGATGGCGGTTGACAGAATTAGAACAATTTGAAAATGGCCATCACGAACGGAAACATCGAATTCAAGTTTATCCGACTAACAGTGGTATAAGAAATTGGGGACCCCGCTAATAATAAGTCAAACATGCACTCTTTCTCCTCTAGATTTTGTTGACTCGTGAATAACTAATCTACTTAGGTGATCTTAACAAATTCAAAACCATTGCTAATCAATGACTGAATGACCTCGTAGTACGTTGATAATAACTTTGTTTATTTTCTTTGCATATTACTATCTGCAGAAGCTATTATCGGTGTACACATCAAGGATGCGATGTGAAAAAGCAAGTCCAGCGATTAACTAAAGATGAAGCAGTTGTGGTGACAACCTACGAAGGAATGCATTCCCATCCAACTGAAAAGTCTACAGATAACTTTGAGCATATATTGAGCCAGATGCAAATCTACCCTACCTTCTAATCAGTTAATTTATGAACCAGCCATCTTTTGCAGAAGAAACACAACTCTGATAGAGTATCTTGTACATTATATTTACGTGCTTCCAAGCTAAACCCGTCAAAATAAGATGTGCTAATTAAGCTCATTAAGCTCAAAAGGCATGGATGTAGTACTTTTCTGGTCTAATTCAGTCTTACTTTCATTCCATGTGAGCGAAGGACATTAGTGCATTAAAGGTTTGTATGATGCTTACTTAATAATGGAGAGAACACTGATATTGGTTAATTATTCAGGTTTCTTAACCAAGAATCCCTTTGTTCTGTTGATTCAGTTAACTTCATTACACTTATTCAAATTACGTGTTTGAGGATGGTTCGTAAACTTTTATCGAAACAAGGTAAAAAGGAAATAAAAACTTACGAGAGTACGGTGCATTGTTTCGTTCCAATGCTATAATAAAAGATTTCCTGCACCAGCGCATTATAAGAACAATATAAATCGTGAAGAGATTATTATTTTACATCAGACTTCTGTACAGTATTTATACAGTTACAATCTACAGAGATAAGCATGAACAGCTATAAAAGATTAAATGGTAGACTTTAAATATCGGATGTGATTGTTATCAAATATCAGATAAAAGAAAGCAAAGATAGTGATCCTCATCACTCATATAGTTATTTTCCGATATTATTATAAGACAAAATTCATGACTAATAAATCAATATACAGTTGCAGAAAATATTATCTAAAAGCTGAAAGCTACCAAAAACATCTTGTGCTTGGTTTTCATATAGAATAAACTAGATGGTCAAATGAGTAATGATTGCTAATATAACATGTAACTATGATCAAGTCCTATACTTTAAATTCAATCCATATTCATACAGTTCAATTCAAGAAAATGAAAACGTGCATGGAAAGTAAATATTTTCTTTAAAAGCATTGCAATTTTCATTATATAAAAATTTCCAAAAAAATTCATTACATATATGTGCGTTGAGTTTGGTATAGTGAGGAGAAATTCCACAAACTGTGGTCTCCTCGTATGGTATAGGCCATTATTCTACTGGACACAGTTGGATTGCTTCGAGAACAAAAGGCTTCGCTTCGCACAATCTATTTTCCCACCAAGGTTTGCATATTTCTATTTTTTTTTCAAATTCACTTAAAAAAGCTTATTTGTTTCAGAGTTTGGTTTTGAATTTTTTTTCAATTTTCATAAAAAAAATCTTTTGTTTTCGTTTTTATAATCTGATTTATTATTTAACTAAATTATTAATAATTTTCATTAATAATTAATATTAAATTAAATTAAATTAAATTATTTTAATTTTATTAATAATTAAATAATATATATTTAGTTGATAATAAATCAGATTATAAAAACGAAAACAAAAG